>PISX010013076.1:0-58147 GCA_004024625.1 Mellivora capensis | reverse complement strand
AACAAATCAATAAGAGAAGAGAGAAGAACCACATGGTCCTCTCAATTGATGCAGAAAAAGCATTTGACAAAATCCAGCATCTGTTCCTGATTAAAACACTTCAAAGTATAGGGATAGAGGGAACATTCCTGAACTTCATAAAATCTATCTATGAAAGACCCACAGCAAACATCATCCTCAATGGGAAGAAGCTCACAGCTTTCCCGTTGAGATCAGGAACAAGACAAGGATGCCCACTCTCACCACTCCTGTTCAACATAGTATTAGAAGTCCTAGCAACAGCAATCAGACAACAAAGAGAAATAAAAGGTATCCAAATTGGCAAGGAAGAAGTCAAACTCTCTCTCTTCGCAGATGACATGATACTTTATATGGAAAACCCAAAAGACTCCACCCCCAAACTACTAGAACTCATACAGCAATTCAGTAACATGGCAGAGTCATTACTCTTAATTACAATGCTATACTGCCTCTCCAGACTAACGTGCTTAGGGACAGGGACTTAGATTTGGACCAGGTTAAATCTGAGAAGCCTATTAGACATCCAAATGGAGAGTTCCAGAACACAGTTGGATAACATGTCTACCTAAGATGGTGGCTTCAATGGGTATGTATGCCTCCTGGAGCTGCAAGCAGCCTCAGTTAATATCCATGATGATGATGATGATGATGATGCTATGTAAAGAGCACAGGACATACATAATAGTCCTAAAGATGACAACTATCATCATCACTAGGATGTTCTACAGGTACCTCAAACACAACTTGTCCAAATGGAATACATTATCTTCCTCAAAAATAGGCTCCATCTCCTCTTTCTCCTTTAGTTGATCAAACTGGAAATGTGGAGTCAGCCTCTAGTCTTCCATTTCTCTCAGCTGCCAATCTAATTATCACCAAGTCCTGTCCACATGGACTCAAAAATGAATCCTGAATTCTTTTTCTCCTCCTCTCTATTCTCACTACCATTTGACCCAAACAAAAGATTCTCATCTCTTCTTGCTTAAGTGGTGGCCACAGCCTGCTGACTGATCTCTTACCTTTCATCTTGGGTCCCACTAATCCTTCTTCCACACATGAGTCCAAGATCTAGATCTAGATCTAAAACAGAGATTCGATCATGTCACCGTTCTTCTGAAAATGCTTCAAGGCCTTCTTCAGCTGACACAATTTCTGCCTTCCTGTATGTCACAGCCCAGTTTGGAGGCCACTTTCCACACATGCAGATGATGAGTTCTGTGATCAGAAAAGCCCAGGAAGTTGTGGGAACAAAGAGGAGTGTTACCTGCCCCAGCCATGTGTGATAGTGGAGAGGAGTTGGGAAAGGCCTTCTGGAATAGGTGACATATAAGCCGAGCCTTGAGGAATCAGTGGGAGGCCAGCAAATAAAATGGAAGAAAGGAAATCCAGCATGCAAAAAGGCACAAGCAAGGGAGAAAACAAGATAAGTTCAGTGGGCCTGCTACACAAAGGATCATGGTGTGAGACTGGGGAGGTCCACAGGGCCAAGTTGTACTCATCCTATAGCCCTTGGGAAGGAGTTTGGATTCTATCGTCAGGGCCACTGAAAGCCCACAGAAGTTTCAGACAGTGGGGAGACCTGGTTATATTTGTGTTTCTGGAAGTTTCATTCTTAAAACAGCATAATCTCTAAGGAGGAGAATTTGGCAATGTTTAGCAGAATTGCATATTCATTTATCCTTTTAGCCAATAAGCCTAGATTCATGAGTGTATTCCAAAGATACACCAATAAAAATATGAAATTGTATATGCACAGGATATTTATCACAGCAGTATTTGTAATAGCAAATATTTCCCAACTACTTAATGTATATCAGTAGGGGATTGATTGAGTAAACGAAAGTCCCATCTAAATAAATCTATGCTAAAAAACACCTGAGGATACTCTGCTATTGAATATATATAGCTAAGTAAAGAAAGCAAGGTGCACAAGAACATATATAGTATGTAATCGTTCGTGTAAACAAAATGGGGATTTGGAGATATAGATGCATATATTAGTGAAAGAATAAGTGAAAAAGCAACAAAAGTGGTTGCCTGTGGGGAGAGAATGAGGAGAGGAGACAATGATGGAAGTTAAATCTCTATAACTTGTTTTATAGGTTTGGATTTAGAAGCATTTAATATTTCATATAACTTAAAAGCAAAATTAAATCAAAAAGAAAAAATCAATCCCTTAAAGTTGAAAACAAATTCAAATAAATGAAGGTATCTGTATATCAAGTTGATGGCATAATCATACAAAGCAGAATATTTTGAAGATTTGGAAACACAGTATTTTGACTGCAAATCCCTAATGGAATATATATTGAAGACAAATAAAGAGAAAGAAGTACTAAATTGCACTCATTCTTTTGTTACTAGTTATGATGGTGTTATTTTAACACACACGTATTAGAATAAAACAAATTGTATATATGTATATGTATATACATTTTAGAAAAAGCCAAATAAGTAGTAATGTTAATATTACTAAGAACCATGATTTTCAGCATAAAAGAGATATTATAAAGTCAAAGAAGTTAAGTAAAATGTACTATAATCTTTCTCATGAATTGAAGTCATCAGTGTGAACTCTTCAGTTTTGCTTTCTAAGAGGTGCATATTTCTTAACCCTATCCAGTGAAAAGGCTAAGTAACCCTGCAGCCCAGTAGTAAAGAACGTTAATACCCAGCTTATAATCTTTTACTACTATTTCCCACTTAAATCTGCCAAGGCTCCTTGGAAAAATGGTTGGTTGCAGGTTTCTGGCAGAAAATATACAAATGAGCTGAAAACCTCTGATTTTTTTTTTATCAAAGGCTACTTGAGTCAAATAAAAAAGACATAGGAGGATAGTTATTCCCTTCTGATAATCCAGAATAGCTTGTTACAGACCAACCTTTCTGCTGAGAACTAGAATAGTTGAACAAAATATGGGGGGAAACTATTTTGAGGCAATGGGGAACTACCAGTGCAGTGAGGATTTGACAAACCAAGATTTCAAAAAGAAGGGAAACATAGAGAGGTGAGCCTGACACTGAGCATCACTTTTCCCCTCAAGGCATTTGCTAATTCTAAGCAATGGCTAACAGACAGAGAAGCTGAGCAAGATTCCCATAGTTTTTTGGGGTTGAAGGGTCAAATACAGGCAATCAGGGCCTACGAAGAAGAACGAGTCTGGTAAACAGACTCTAGACTGGTATCCCCAATGGGATATTGGGTGAGGAGCTTTGTCTTGTGAGGTAGCAAGGATGACTTCCAGACATCTTATACCTTTCTTAAAGCCAATGGGCTCCTCCCCCTGTTTTTCTGCCTCTCAGCTTTCTGGCCCTTGGGCTATGTCTCCTTTGATGGTACTGTCCAAAGCTTCAGTGGTTCTTCTCCAGAAATCTTTTATTTTTTTAAGATTTTGTTTGTTTATTTGACAGACAGAAATCACAAGTAGGTAGAGAGGCAGGCGGAGGGGGGGGGAAGCAAGCTCCCTGCTTAGCATAGAGCCTGATGCGGGGCTCGATCCCAGAACCCTGGGATCATGACCTGAGCTGAAAGCAGAGGCTTTAACCACTGAGCCACCCAGGTGCCCTAGAAATCTTTTAGATCCATTTGTTTAGTGGGCACTTCTGTCCCAGGGCAAGCTCCCCTGGAGACAACAGCTACACCAAGTCATCAGAGGTTCTGCTGCTAAGCCCCACCTCATCCACAATTCCTTGAGTAGTTGACTCTTTAGAAGCAGTTTCCCTTGTTCCTGACAAATTTCCTATTAATTGATTCAAACAGAAGTTCTGTCCATCAGTAATTTTTAGGATTTTGATTATGTTATACCGTGTAGTCACAAATCAGATTAGGATTTTTTATAACTTAATCCAGATGATATCAAGTTGATCAGTTAAATCACCTGCAACACCTACAAGGACCTAATTGTTCTGGCATAAAATAATTTATTTCCCTTTTTCCATATGACAATTATGAGACACCTTGTTAAAATCTTACTGAAATACAGATCCACTACATTTTGCTGATGTACTAGCCGGATAACCTTGCCAGAGGAGGAAATGGGACACTTGGGGAATGATTTACTATTGGCAGATCCATTCTAGGTCCTGCGGACAATTTCTTCCTTTTCTAGCAGTTCTCAAACAAGTCATAAATAGTGCCCTTCAGACCTGGCCCTCACTTAGATGGTAAGCTACTTGATCTGTGTTTTAGCATCAGAAGACTGGAGAGGTGTAAAAGGTATTACAGTTTGTGCAATCTGTTCTCTACCACAGGTCCTCTTTTATAAGTCTCTCAGTGTTCTGGGGTAGAATCTTTTAAGACCAGAGAACTGAACCCATTTTGAGAGCCCACAATACCCTCTAAATATGTCATTGGTGTTCTGACTGCCCACTCCTTTGGAGTGAGTCCTGCACCATGTTTGGCTCCTCAGCTCTTGTCTTCACTCATCCCATGTTTTTCTATTTCCTCACCAGTCTTCTGTTCATGTCAGAGCATGATCAAACTACGAAAGACTGGTTAAAATTCATGTTCATTATAATGATTTATTTAGGTCACTTACTATCTGTGTTTATAAGCGGCTTCAGTAACTGCTCATCAGTCATTGACTACAGCCCACATTACCTTTGTACCATGTAATTGCAGTAGGAAAATCTACATATGAATGGTCAGTCTTCGGAGTTTGGTGATAGTTTGAGATTTATGCATAAAGTGAATGATTGGACAAGTCAGGTTCTCAAACTTTTTTTACCCTAGTTGTGGTAGCCACCTCCAAGACGGCCTCTGATAAGCCTTGTCTGCTGGTACTCATACCCCCATATAGTTTCTTCCAACATTATATCAGTGTTAGTCTGTATTACTAGCCAAATATGGACAAAGTGATGGTATGTGATTTCTGAGGCTAGGTCATAAAAGATGTTGCTTCCTCCAGGGGAGCCAGCACCACATTTCAAGAGCACTCAAGCAACCCAACAGAGAGATCCACACAGTGAGAAACTGAGGCCTCAACCAATAACTAGGACCAACTTTCTAGCCATGTAAGTGAGCCATCTTGGAAGTAAACCCTCCAGCTCCTGGCTCACACCATAACTGCAACCCCATAAAGGACTCTGACCCAGAGCTATCTAGCTACATTGTTCCTGAATTCCTGACCCTCAGAAATGGTAAGATAACAAGTGCTTATTTTCTTAGGCAAGTAAGTTTTGAAGTAATTTTTATGCAGAAATATATACGATATAGCAACTCCCAGTAAGAAATAAATTGTATATCATGATCCAATATGCACATACATATGTATGTAAAAATACAATAAATTTTATGAAACTGAATAAGATCAATCTGATATTCTCACTTTATTTTAATTTTTGAAAATTGCTGTTCATGACCCACTAAATCAATTTTATGATCTGCTAATGGGTCATTATGCAAAGTTTGAAAAACACCCCAGTAGAGGATATTATCCCTCTACTTCTGAAATCCTATAGTTTCACGTGGTATGGATATATGTTCATAATATGAAGGAAAGAGAACATTGGCTCCAATGAGTAAAACACATAGGCATTTCAGTAAGAGTCAATAGGAAAAGAGGGTAGATAGAGAGGGTGTTTGCCACTCATAGAGGCTGTTGTAATTCTCCTTTGTGCTTCCCATTGTCTCAATCCTTTGGACCTAAATCTCTCTTTGTTGGTTTTAGATCTTTCTTATGGAATAACCTGGGCTTCTCATATAGATGTGTCTTTCCCACTTGGATGTGTAACTGCCCATCTGCAGCATTTGGAGTGAAGTCAGTCATCTTCTGTTTTTTATCTTGTCCTTGGCTTTTTATGAACATATGTCAGGCAGTGATAGTCTGCATTCACATAACCCGCAATCAATTCAGGGGAATTCCTTGAATGATTTAAGACTCTCCTTTCCTACTTCCATGTACTTGTCTCTAAATTGAATGGTTTCTCTTTCCTCTCACTGAATTTAAATTAAATCACACCCTTATTTGAAGGTTCAACTCATAAGCCACTTCCCCTTTGAAGTGTCTTTTAATTGTCTTAGTAAAAAGGTTTAGTAAAAGGTTTCCCCTAGTGACTGAAAACTCCTACAGTAGGGCTCAGCTTTGAGCACATGAGGTACTTAAGAGACATATGAATTAAAGCGACCAAAAGACAACTGAGTGTATGGATCTGGATTCTTAGGAAAGAGGTCTACATAGAAAATAAAGATCTGAGAATCAGCAGCATGTAAATGGTAGTTAAAATCATGACCAAAAAAAACTTATGATGTACTATATGGCTAAGTTAATATAATGAAATAATAATAATAAATAAATTAAAAGAAGAAATCATGAAAGTAGTCAAAAGATTGCTCAGGGAGACCAAGAAGAGAAGTATGAGTCATGTAAAAGTTGTTTTCACAGTGCAAAAAAAAAGCCTGTTGATTAGCTCTGAACGACATGAGAATTGAGTGAGTAGAAAATCAGGAATTTGCACCCCCAAGATCTTGAATGATTCTAATAATGACAGCACTCCAATCTGACAACAGGTTGGACATTCTGCTAAGGATTTTGCATGTGTGTCTCAGCGAATTTTTCAACCATTGTTTGGGGCAGATATTAACATCCCCATTTGATGGATGAAGAAACTAAGGCACATACAGATCAAGCAACTACCCAACAAGGTCACACTGTTGGCAAAGGATGAAGGTGGGATGTAAGCTCAGGCCTGTGGGACTCAGAAGTTTGAGCTCTTTCTTGGTAGCTTGCATCATACTGCATCTCACTATGCTAGCTGCCAGTTGCCATTATATTGCTAATTATATTATTCTGCATTTGATCTAGACAGGCATCTGTCACTGGGGTCCATCTCAGAGATGAGACAATGGCAAAAAACAACAACAACAAGAAATGCTACTTCACAGATGAGTAACAAAGAAAGAAGTCCCATTCTCAACATTATCCCTATAACAAGGCTTCAACCATCCTGAGAGTCACTTCTGGTCTCCCTCAATTCTCAGAGTTTGACTACCTCCTACATGTAAATGACAGCAGGAGATAAGGTAAAGAATAGAGTTGCACTAAAGTGACCAGTAGAGGCTTTCTCATATCAAGTACATGCTTTCATTTCCTCAAGTCTTTGCTGAATTTGGGGGGAAAGTGTATTTTAACATCCAAAGAGAAAACTGAAATATCTTATGGGCTACAGACTTCCAGTATTCCCCCAGTAGGAACAAATCTCTGCTTTCCCTGGGTTCCTACAACACATCATTCTTTTGTATCCCTATTAAAGTCCCTTCTCACTGCCTTCCACAAATCTCAGTTATTTGTGTCTCCGGTGGTCTCCCTCAATAGATTATGAGCCCTAAGAGGGCAAAATTCTGCTTTATTCACCTGGGCAGCTCCCATGGAAGCTATTGCTGTGCTCTTTAAGTGGTGGACTGAGGGAGGCACTAGTAAATGCTTGTTGAAGTGGGGGAAATGTGGTTGATGACTGTAGTGCTTTCTCTTCCTCAGAGGAGTCAATTTCCATTGCCTATCCTGACTTGTGGGGACCCCTATCTCCATCTCTCCTTGACCCTTCCTCTGCTTTCCACCAGCTCCTTCTGCTTTCCCTAATCACAACATTACCATAACATATTGTCACTGCCTATTTTCTTGTCTATCCTATAGAATGAAAGCAAATTAAGGGTAGGTACTCTGTCTGATCCACCTCAGTGCCCCTAGTACCTCAAACATAATGCCTAATGAGTGTGTGATGAATGAATGAACCAAAAGAAAGAAGGAAAAAGGGAGAGAAAGAAAGAAAGAGGGAAAGAGGGAAGCAGAGAGGGAGGAAGAAAGGAAAAAAGATGGTCTTAGGATTGTAAGTCTTTTGGAAGTTAAGAAAACAAACTAGTGGGGGCGCCTCGGTGGCTCAGTGGGTTAAAGCCTCTGCCTTCAGCTTGGGTCATGATCCCAGGGTCCTAGAATCCAGCCCCATATCCAGCTCTCTGCTCAGCAGGGAGCCCGCTTCCTCCTCTCTCTGCCTGCCTCTCTGCCCACTTGTGATCTCTGTCTGTCAAATAAATAAATAAATTTTTTTAAAAAAGAAAATAAACTAGTGTGGGTGGGAGGAGGAAGAATTCACCAATTCTTCTGTGAGAAAAAATACTCCTGACCTTTGTAAGAAAATAGAAGAATGCCAGGTGGTGGGTATTAAGGAGGGCACGTATTGCATGGAGCACTGGGTGTGGTGAAAAAACAATGAATACTGTTACACTGAAAAGAAAATTTTTAAAAAAGTGCATTTCTTAAAAAAAAAGAAAGAAAGAAAATAAAAGAATGCTAATTTACAAGTAGAAGTGACTGAATCCTTGATTAAACAGCAGGAAAACCATCCAGCATGATTTACTGCTCTATTTATGTAACACCTAGGTTCCAACTTTGTCTAACTTAAGGTCTTCAACTTTGTGAGACTTTTTCACTCACTCAGACTACCTGGAATTGATCTAGGGTATGTGGCGGCACATTTGTTATCACACATCTAAAACATACTGCCACTTAACAGTAAGTCAATTGCTGCTTTTAAGAATGTGAAGTGTTAAGCACAGTGTTGATATTTTCATATGTAATGACTGATTGATGGGCAGAATTTGCCTCAAGAAAGAACATGTCAAGTCCCAAACCTACAGAAAGATGACAAGGGGGAAGAGTACCTAGGAAGCCAGTTAAAAAAAAAAAAGTCAATGAGATAGCAAAAGAAATTGTTCACTTGAGAACATGTAGCTCCATTTTCCCTGCAAAAAGTTAGAGTGGGGTGTGAGAAGGAAGGTCCTGACTGAGATCAGGATCAAATAAGAGAAAATGAGCTTTCAATGAAGCAGTGCTCATTTTGGTTGGACATATGGGAGAATTTTCTGACTTCCAGGAACACTAAAAAGATCTGCTAAAGAGGTCATAAATTGTTCAGCTATGAACATCTTCAAAACAGAAACAGACCTTCACACATTCTTGATAGTGTAGTCTATCCCTTTCCTGGAGTAAGTGTGGTGCTGAGAGGTGAGTGGACAGCTTAATATAGGGACAGTGCACTGCACTAGAGGGCCTAAAATGCCAGAGCCTAGGGCAAAATCGCCTGCTTACCAGTTATGTGTCCTTTACCAAATCCTCTGATTATGCTGAATCTCTGTTTATCCAGGGTAAAAATGAAGATAATACCTCATGGGTTTGCTGCAAAGATCAAGTAAGAGACTGTGTAGGTAGTACTTTGTAAACTGCAGAGCAATGTATGCATGTTCATAATTACTTTGAATTCTAGAGGTTAAAATAATAATCACTACCCTTATTTCAAATTCACAAATCAGGCAGCCAAGGCAGTCTTCTCAGGCTAAAGTCTAAAGTCCAAACACACACACACACACACACACACACACACGCACACACTTTCTCTCTCTTCTCTTCCTAGATCTTCTGTTTTCTAAATTTCTTAATGATGCATTTCCCATATATTTGTATTCCCCCTCATCAAGGTTTATTTTCTTGTGTAGTTTGTAATTTTTCTTTTAGGATGAGGTGATATTTAGTGAAGGTTGTTTATGTTGGAGGACAATATGTCCTGGTTTGTGAGTCACTGAAGACTGGCTAGGTGCTTTTGTTTGCCCTGAATTCCAGGGGTTTCAATGGTTTTGGACCAACTTTTATAATGATGCCTTGACTGGTCATTCCTGTCCCATGAAAGTAGTATATATTCTGACCCTAGATCCATGAGAAACGTGAAATTTGAAGGTTTTGATTTTTCATAAGGGACATTTTTCCTCATCCAAAGCTTGGATGGACATTAAGCTTCCTCTCTCCTTCTTTGGGATGATCAAGTTTTTTTCTAGTCTGTAAAGAAGAGGGATAGTTCAAGGTCCTCGGCTTTATGCAAGGGGCTCGGGCCTAACCCCCCAGTCCAATCTGGGCATGTCTTCTTGCACATGTCTCTTCTCAAGGCCTGGGTCCCAACATCTAGCCCCTGGGGCCTATATCAGGTTCAAATTCCCTAAAGACTACTCCAGGATTAGCTTATCCTTACTGGGCTGGCTTTGAGATTTCTCTATTTGGGGGGTTCTTAGAGATTTCTGTGGAGTTTTGGGGGGAGTTTGGCAACATATTTTTAATTGTTATGTTTTTAAGAAATTTTTTAAAAAGCAGAAAGAATAGTATAATAAATACCCAAATACCATATCTTAGATTTAAAAGCTTGTGAGGGGGGTTTGCCACTTTTACTTTATTAGGTCTCTGAACCATTTTAAAATAATTTACAGTCATCATGGCATCTGGCTCCTAATAACTTTAGTTTGGTACCTCCTAATAATAAAGCTAGCATCATACATAACCACAATGTCATTACCATACTTAAGAAAATTAATCTACTATCAAATAATATCAATACTTCACAGATTGTTTCCAAACTGTATTTTATAGCGGTTTTTGAAAAAAATCAGGACCCAATCAAATATCACAAATTACACTTTTTGTTATGTCTTTTTATCATTTTAATCTGGAACCATCCCTATGACACTGAGTTTTGGAAGAAATCAGACTGCTTGTGTTGTAAAATTGTCCAATATTCTGGCTTTATCTGATTATTTCCTTGTGATTTTTTAACTTAATCCTCTCTCCATATTTTCTGTAAATTGAAAACCAGGTTAAATGACTTGATTCTTTGCAATATATTTCATAGGGGATGGTGTGTTGTTCCTTTTGTAAAAATTAGGAGGTACATGTGCTCTAGTCGTCCCATTATTAGGAATCTGAATTAAGGTGATGACAGCCTGATCACTCTATCTTTCCCCTTGTGGCAAAAAAAGTGATCCATGAGGTGTTGATTATGTATTAAAAGCAGATTTGGTTTGTGTTTGATCCATGCTTCTCTAAGTTTGTTGGAAGAGGAGGTATCCAATTAGCTCACTACTCAATGTTGGTGAGATCCTGACCTGGGTAGGCACAGGGCTGGGCGCATGGGGAACGTGGAGGCAAAAGGGGCACAATCCTCACTAAAGGAGCTCACAGTCCAGTTGGACAGACAACACAAAGACATACACGTATTTCCAACCCCTGTTTCTCAGCTGAAATGGTTCACTTCCCTCCTTATAGAAAAAAAACCAAAATGCAGCTCTTTCAGAAGAAGCTCTCCTTTTCTCGCTCAGTTCAGCAAAGCTTTCCTGAGGCCCTTCTGTGTGGGGGGACTGTGGCTGGCCCTGGGAATAGGGATTTGAACAAAGCGTGCCCCTTGCCCTCTCAGGGCTCGAGGTCTAATTGGAGAGACAGACATATAAACAGACAATTGCAGTCCAGCATGCTGAGAGCTCGACCAGAGGAGTAAACAATGTGCTGTGGGAGGTCAGAGGAGAGCAATTACTGAAGCCCCCTTCTCTGAGGAGCTGCCAGGCCGGGCCTGAGGCCCCACCACTCCAGGTGGGAGCAAACCCTATTTTGAATGCCACTAACACTGTCTCTGGGCCTCCCTTATACTATTCAGCATTAACTATGTTTTACCACTGTGACTTAGGGATAAACTCTGAGCTCCTTAGATGGGAAGATGGCTAACAATCAACCGGGTTTCCCCATAGAACCTTGCACTCTTCCCCATACACTCAATGACACTTTTCTTGGACTCTGCTGCAGTCTGGATGCTCCCTGCTCTGGGAGGGCAGCCCCATAGCACACTCCACAATATTCCAAAGGGCAGCCAAAAAGTGCATCCTCTTTAGGGTGACCACAAGTGGCTTTGTTTGTTGTTGCATTTCAACCTCCTTGAATAGGCTCCGGGATTTACCCCCAAAGCTCCAGAGCAATCCAATCCATTTCTGATTAAGAACTAAACATTTTCTGCTTCTAATCCAAGGCAGTGTTCAGTTTATTGCCTTTTAGACTTCATGGTTTTCTGACTGACTGAGTGGGCAGACATGTCCAGTCGCTATGGGGAATTTCCTGGAATTAGCAGTACAGTAAAGAAAAACCTTGGCTTAAAAGCATTAAGGCAACTACAGCTAAAAAATAAATTTTAACCATGGTATAAAAGCAAACAGTTAATCCCAGTTGCAATTAATTTCAGTTTCTAATCAATTTCTCCTGTGAGTAAAGCACATGAGAAATATGATCTCCAAACGATTAATTCATAGTAAAAGGTCACTTCTTTGAGGTATGAGCAGTGTCTGGAATCTTTCCCTCCTTACAGGTCTCGACAAGGCTAACTTGAGCACGTTCTTCTTCGGCTACTTGCCCTGCTTTCCTGCTTGAGTCTCAACTTTAATCAGGGGATCACAATCTACTATTTATTCTTCACAAAGAAGAAAAAGAAGTATGAATATATGAGTCTGGTGTCACCCATAGATCAATTAAGGGGGGAAAACCCCAAAACATCAGATTGCTCCAAGCTGAGTAGTCTTTCTACAGTTTGTGCCAACTTCAACACACCCAAATGTTTATTTAATAATAAAATGGGCACTTCTAGGAGGACTGCTTATGGCTAATGAGAAAGGTAGCACTCAAGAAATCATGTTCTGTGCCAATTTCAGGCACAAGTGAGACAGAGAGAGAAAAAGGTGGAGAAGGAAGAGTGGCCTCTAAGAGAAGTGCAGAAGCCATGTGGTTCAGAGTGCCCTCTTTCCACATGGCTGGACTCCCCTCAGAGTGGAGCAATCTTTGGGCCATTTTCAGGACTCCATCTGGGGATAATGGCTGTACTTTTGAAGGTGCCTCACTGTGCTTGCAGTGGGGTCTGCTTTGCACCAGCGTAGCTATGCTGGGTGCCAGGTTGCCAGTGGAAACCAGGAAGTTTGAGTTGGTTCTTGCACATGACTCTGGCCTAGGTGTTCTTTAATGGATGGCTGGCCCCAATGTTCATGTCCCATCATCTGGCCCTTCAGGCTGCTCCCATTTGGAGCCATTACTGCCCATCACAGAAGAGCATTCTGAGAATGTCCCACTGTAGTGTTTTGAATACCATTAATGCCCCATCCCCACCTCTACCATCAACAGAAAAGTGGAAAAATATTCCCCATAGAAGAACTAACTTTAAGGATAGCTTTGTTTGGATGGTTTATGTACGGATGGTTTTTGTTTGTTTTGTTTTATTTTGTTCTGCAGGGAAGAAGGGAAGAGGAATCAGGTACTGTCTGTCTGTGCTTTGCTGTGCATGAGAAGCATTTTTCCTGTTGATGCCAGACAATGGGAAGGCACCCATGAGTTCCCATTTTGCTGTTCGTCTGCAGTGTTTCATGAACTTTCAAGAAACCTTCAGTTGAGGGGCGCCTGGGTGGCTCAGTGGGTTAAAGCCTCTGCCTTCGGCTCAGGTCAGGATCCCAGGGTCCTGGGATCGAGCCCCACATCGTGCTCTCTGCTTCGTGGGGAGCCTGCTTTCTCCTCTCTCTCTGCCTGCTTGTGATCTCTGTCTGTCAAATAAGTAAATAAAATATTTAAAAAAAAAGAAACCTTCAGTTGAGAACCCAAGAGGAGCTGACAAACACTAGTTCTATAGCAAGAATGTGCCCTGTCCCTATGAAAGTGGCATGCAGGGTCACTATCCTAGAGTGGAGGCTGTAGAGGGGATGAGGGCACATGATAGACCAGGGACTGTTTGCTCAAACTGATGTTTCCCTTAGACTTCATGCAGGAGAGACTTGCCCAGTACCTCACAGCAAACTGGTTGCCAAACTAGAATCGGGCCTCAGACCAACAGACTCCTGGTTCAGTGCTCTCCCTGCCAGCACTGCCAACCTTCCCTTTCAGTATGGGATCAGTGCTTTTCCGATGCAAACTTACTCTTCTTCATCCCCCAGCAAAGAAAACCCACACCTATATTAAACATCCTGAAATGGGAGGAGACTGGTGCATTTGTCAGAGACACCATAAAAAAATCTCCCATAAATTTCCAGTGCAGATAACTCCATGGTCTATAGAAGGAGACAATTCTTTATAGATAAACTTTAATTAAACTTTGCACAGAGACATGATGAAAATTTGGCCTTCTGCAACCTGAGACCACCAGCATGAAGACCACCACCTGAAGACCAAAGCTGTTACAGGATACAAAAAGTGGCATTTGTGAATTGCCCAGGTTACTTTTAATTGTTTCCCCTTTAGAATGACTGGGCTTCATCTCTGAGCACAGAACACCATTGCTATGTCTTAGCAATAGTGAAATCTGAGAGTATGGCATGAGAGAGGAGAGAGAACATTCTACTCTGTTTTGGAATAACTGGGGTGAAGAAGCTGTCATTCTGAATGCTAAAACCTTAAGCGGGATATGGTCCAATGAATCCCAAATGGCAACTGGTAACCCAGAGTCCAGGTGATAGAAATCACCCAGAAGACTTGTTAAAATTGTAGCTCTCTGAGCATATCACCAGAGTTGAATTCAGTAAAGCCTGAGGTTTGCTCAGTTATCTATACTTTTATGCATGTGCTCCTGGGAATTCTAACACAAAGCCAATTTTGGGAATCACAGACTGATCTATCAGCCTCCCCAAACTCTGCCACTTGGGTCAGAGGTGGAGGCCAGGGAAGAATGTATTCCAGGAGGGAGATGCCCTGACTCTCCAGGGTAGATGTGTTCAGAAGTTTGGGAGCTGCTTTCCCTGGAAAAGAGCAGAGACATGGCCTCCTTAGAAGAGAGTCCCAGTCTCCTCCAGATGATGCTCAGTGCATCTTTTGAGATCATTGGGAGAGTAAACAAGGATTCATGTTGCTAGAGGAGAACACAGAAGCAGCCATAGAGCTATGGGATGCCACACATTGGGAGAGTGGGGCCCAGAGTAGGAGACAGGCTTGGCTTCAAGTCACATGGACAACATGCATGAGCATCAGCTAAACTCTGTTTCCCAGCCATGTATCCCTGCCCCACACCATAGTTAAGGTTTGTGCAGTACACACTCCACTTTGCTCATTTTTCACCCTCCACAAATATTGATTAAGTACTGTAGGCAAGAAGGTAAAGGCTGAGACAGGAATCAGACCCGGCCCTTACTGTCAGGGTATTCCCAGATTGCTAGAAGAGATGACTAGAACCCAAGGTTAGACAATGCCTGAGAAGTGATACAGATAAAGGGGTGGGGATTCCACTGAAGCAGCCATTGCTTTGGCCTGGCAGGAAACTATGGAGCTAGTCCCCATGGGAGACGCCTTCCTCCCAGATGGTAATTTAGTTATCCTAGTCACTAAAGTCCCCAACATCAGAGCTAAACATAAGGCCTAAACTCTACAAAAGAGATGGTGCAGAGGTGCAGAGGTTGGAGGTGATTTGTCAAAGGTTACATAGTCAGCAGGTGATGGAACCAGAACTTGATCCCAAATCATCTCCCTCCTAGGTAGTCTAGTACTTGTACCTCTTTCCCACAGGAGTTCTAGAGTCAAGCAAAGAAACCACACTGAGAGTTCTGCTGAGACTTACAGACCTCAGTGAAACAAAAGAGTTGTGTCTCCTTCCATTAAGTAAGTTGTAGCCTGAACCAAGGAAATACTCATAGATGCACTAGAAGCAGGCAGCACTAGGTGTTGCCCTGGGCATGGTGGCTACTGGTGTAATCCTCCAGCTGAGTTGCTATATTCCACTCTGCAGTGAGTGCGTCAGAAGCAGTTCCTTCAGATCGTTTCCTCTATAACTGGGTATGTTTTATTTCCAATGACCAGAGAATGAAAAGGAAGACAGACAGAAGGCATCTGTTTCTAGGGGATCTGTTACTCTTTGCCATAGAAGTTGAAATACTTGCAGGTATATTAATGAGCTGCCTGATTATGTCTAATTACAACAGTTTACTCCACTGCTCACTTGCCCTGAATTTTTCCTGACAATTTCCATGTTTCTTCCTCACTTTCTCATCATTGGAGTTATAATGGTAATATAATGGCAAATACTCATACAGAACCTACCGTGGGCCAGGCATTGTACTAACCACCTTGCAAATACTAACTTATTAAATTCTCCCACAATCTTATGATGTGGGTACTGACATAAACCCCATTTTACACATTAGAAAACAGAGGCAGATGGAGGGTAAATAACTTGCCTAAGATCACACAGCTAGAAAGTACTGGAGTTGAAATTTTGGACCCAAATAATTTGGGTCTAGAATCCGTGCCCTTAATCTCTATGAGGAGAGCCTCTCCAGATATCAACAGATGTTGATATCATCCTAAGACAAAGTCCCGAAACTCTAACTACAAGTTTATATGCTGGATGGGAGGTGGGGGAAAAAAAGCAAATCTGACATCTTATTTGATTGATCCCCATTTTAAATGAAGAACATGAAGAGCCTGGTGCTATACCTGGCACCGCAGAAGCCAGTAGTTAATATTTGCTGAGTAAATAATAGATGAATAAATAAATGGATGAACATATGGATGAATTTTCCTCTGAGTTTACATGTAAAAAACTGCATTGTCGGCACCCTCTGTCCTTAACAACCCCAAACTCAAAACTTCTTTGGATCATGGAAAACCTTCCACAAGCCCAATTGAATACTTGGGTATAAGTTCAACAACAGTCTCTTGTAAGCTATAGACTTTAGACAAGTCATTCAACCTCTCTGATCCTTACTTTCCTCTTCTAGGAAATGGACATAATAAACTCTGCCTTTCAGAATGACTGAATAGATAAAAGAATTTATTTGAAACCACTTTATAGACAGCCAAATGCTATCCAAGTATAAGAATTAGTTAGGACACCCCCACCCCTGAAGAGGCCAGTCACATTGCTTCTTTCTCCACACAACCAGGAGCTACAGAAGCAGCTCTGTCCACATCAGATTGTGATACAGATCAGGCCTCCTCCCACTGGCATAGCCCCAGGGGGCATGGTTCATACTATGCATTCAGTGCTAATGGTGTCCTCAAAGGCCTAGGCAAGTGTCTTCCCTTTGGAGATAACAGGACACACTGGACAGTGATTGACAGTTGATTTAGTGATTTCTTAGTGGCGACTTTATCCTCTGGTGGTCCTGGTGGCCCTGTGAGTTGAACAGGTAGCCAGGTCAAGTATGCCATGATCCTGACTTCAAAGGAGAGAACCTGACTCCAAAGAAAGTCATGGGTGAGAAATGACTTGGACAAGCTCAAGAAGCTGGTAAGTAGTGGTAAGTGTGGGAGGTGGATGTGAAATCCAAGTTCCACTTTCTACTGACCCCAGAGCTTTCTGGATTTGTAGAAGCAAATACAACTTCTACATGCAAAAGCCCATGGGAAGGAAACTGTCAAGACAGCTTTGAAAGATACATTTCATGGTTTTATTATATGGAAAATAGTGACAGAATCTCGATTCTCTCTCATCTGTGTCAAATGATTAATTTGTAGGAATTCATAAAAGATAACTCTTATTTCCCTCTTTGGTGAACATATGTCACCAACTTCGGTTCAGAAAGAACACTCATAAAAATGAGCCACAAGAAAACATCTGAAAAGAGATAAATCAAGCTCAGGCAATTGGACAAATAATTATAAACCATCCCTAGGAATTGGCTCCAGAGAGACACATGCGCGTGTGTGTTATATGTGTGGATATGTGTGAAAGTTTGAGTGTGGAGAGGGCCACTGGAGTCCTGATCTTCTGGCCTCAGTCTCTCCTCTTTCTCTCCTAGAGGAAAGGTCTGTTCTTGTTCTTGGTCTTGGGTTTCTTAGGAAGCAAAGCTAATGGGGTCCTGGGACTGAGACTTATAGGTGCTGGTTGTTCATTGCAAATAAGTGTCACTTTATCCGGGGGCTAGAATTAGGGAGTGGAGTAAGGTCAACAATTTCTGATGTAGGAGACATTGAAACTCATTGAAACTTTGTCTAAATTCAGCTTAATTTTGACCTGTGCAAAACAGTTTCTCCAGAAGAATCATCAATGGAGAAGTAAAAAGACTAAGTTATGGAAATATCCTCAGAGACCACTTGGTCTAATCCTTTATTTTACACTAAAAAAAAATTGGAGCCCAGAGAGGGGAAAGATTGTGATCAAAGTGACACAGTTGGTAGTGACCCAGCTGAGAATAGAATCTAGATATGCAGACTCCCAAACCAAGGATCGTTGTACCACATATAGCCCCAAATTTAGAAGGAAGAGAAATTCAAGTGCAGAACTGAATGTCCTACTCTCCAATAAAGCACTCCTTTAGTTAGGAAGGAAAGCACTCCTTTAGTTATGAAGGAAAAAATTATTTTCCAGAAGATTGTAAAGCCATCTGAAAAGCATTCAGCATGATTCACATCCAATAGAGCTGGCTTGGCCACCATGAGAGTTGCAGCATGATAAGACTATTATGCTGGAGACCAGTACTAGGAAGGGCTTGAAGGGTTGAAGGTTGGAGAGTCAAATGGAAACTGCCTGCTTTCCCGTCTGCCTTTTCCTTCCTTCCTCCCTTTCTTCCATTCTTCCTTCCATCTTCCACAAATATCTCTTGGTGCCTGCTCTGTGCCGGGAGCCATGGGCATAGCTGAAGAACACTAATCTGTGGGGGTCAGTTTCCTTCAACTAATTCCCCAGGATAAAGTCTGCTGAATCTTGGAGAGATAACTAAAGCCAGGCAAATTCTAAACAAGTGATTTATAGGATGTCAGAGATAAAGACCAGTGGAAGGAAGGAAAATTCACTGATGTGCATCTAAAAGCCAATTATTTTGCTACATCATGGCCCACTAAGCAGTATTCTTGGTTCTCCATAGGATTTTGAATGCTTAGAAAGTGTCTGTGCAACTGCACCACACCAACAACTGCACTGATGCATCCTTCACCCAGAAGAATGTATGACAATTGGGGGACTCAACATCCAGGGTGTAATGGGTTGAATAGTGGCCCATCAAAGGATATGTCCACCCCAAACCTGTGGGTGTGAACTTAGTCAGAAAAAGGATGTTTGCAGATGTAATTAAAGATCTCAAGGTGAGATCATCTTGCCTTTAGGATATCCTTATAACAGAAGAGAAGAGACACACAAAAGAGAAGGTGATGTAAAGATGGAGGGATGCAGCTACAAGCCAAGGGATGTCAGGGGTGACTGAAAGCAAGAAGAAGCAAGGAAGGATTTTTCCCTAGACTCCTAAGAGGGAACTTGGCTCTGCTGACACCTTGATTTCAGATCTTTAGCCTCCAGAACTGTGAGAGAATACATTTCTGTGGTTTTAAGCCACCAAGATTTTATGGTACTTTGCTATAGCACCTCTAGGAAACAAACACAGGGGGAGGTGCCTGAGTGGCACCCTCAGAAGCTGTGCTCTGCCCAGATCTAGGCGCATCTGGTCACACACCTGTTAATGGGATGCCTGTGTCCCAAGGCAGGAGGGGCAACAGCAGCTAGAGGCAGCAGCCAGTCCCTTCATCCCTGCTCCAGCTCTGTCCTACCTTACTCCCAAGCCTCAAGCTTGGGTCCAGTGGAGTGCAAGCACCATTTCCTGTCCTAGTTTTTACTGCTGAATTTTGTGTCCAGAGCTGGGTCTCTGTCTTAGAATGTGGTCATTTCCTCTAAAACAGGAGCCAAGCCGTGTTCCTGCCTAGCCCTCCTCCATGGCCTGAGTCCTTCTTTCAAAGTCAACATGATGAGTGTGTCCCTTCTATCTTCTGACAAATTGACCAAATGCATTTTTTTGATGAGTCCAGAATGAATTATACTTTGATTTTCCTAAACTCTAATTCCATTTACCAATTAGAAGACTGGTGAGCCCTCTCTATGGTATTAGCTACCTGGCTATTTAGTTTTGTTTTCAACATCTAAAAACATCAGCGTTGATAATTCAGAGACAACAAATCTCAAACCTTAATCTGTTCTTTCTCTCCCCATCAACACTTTCCCCAGATCTTGGCTTCAAACATAACTGCTTTTTAAAAAAATTTTAATTCTAGTATAGTTAACAGGAAACATAACTGTTAAAGAAAATCTGGTCAATTTGTCCTGAGACCCTTAACTTACCTGTTCCTAAATTTCTTGTGGCCAAGCCATGCTTACCTGGGATCTTTTTCAGTGTGTATGGTTTGATGTTCTCCTGGTACCATGCTCCACCTTTCTGTTTCTGGGACTGCCCCCTAAGCCCAGCCCATGAATAGATGAGGCTTGTCCTCATTCCTCTTTTCTGGGGCCTGATACTCCGTAAATCCCACTGGCCCTGGCGGGGTTCCATCAGAAGGCATGACAGTGCCTTACACTGCTGTACCCAGTGTGCAGTTACACTTCCATTCTAAGGGAGGACAAAGACTTAAATGAGCTTACGAGGATGGGAGCTGCCAACAACTCAATCGGTTTGTTTTCTTCTTCTAGTGTAATTTTAATCACATGCTGTGTTTCTGCAGTGCCCAGCCAACCCTGCTCATTAGACAAAATGCTTTTTATAAAAAATACTCATTTACTTAAAAGACTACAATGGCACTAAGGAAGTCACTGGAGTTGAGAAAGCAATTGTATGCATTCTGTAAAGGATGTGTGACCATTGCCACAAATATTATCAGCTTCACATTTTAAAGACATCTCTAAATGTCTTACAAGACCTATCAGCTCTTCCATGTATAAGATGTGTATATGCCCTCAGTCAATTATGTCTGTGTTCTAGAGGTAGGGGATGCAGAAATCCTCTATTTAACTGTAGTCCCAAAGTCTTATTTTGGCACAATTGGTCTAATAAAATTGAGCTGCATGGAATGAAAGTACCTTTCTATTGCTAGAAACTTTCAAGAGGTCCAATTTCTTTAGAAAATAATCAAATAGTATAGATTAAAAATTTTTGACATAGAGAAAGGATTTCACCTGAGTCTAAGGTAGTTTGTGCCAAAAAGCATAGGTGGGGACACATCTGTATATATGCACATTCTACTCAAATTGTCCCATTTGTCTATCTCTCAAAATTGGATTTAATATGTATGTCATAAATAAATTGGGTTTTGATCTTTGTAACTAATGGTTTGAAAATCCAAATTTTAATTTCATCTGGGACTTGACTATAACAAAGGAAAAAGGAAAGATTGATGGGTATTGAGAGTACCACATAGAGGCAAGATTCATAATCTGATATTCTACTCCCTTTAGCTGTTTATAAGGAGAGATTAATTTGTGCCTTTGAGTTACAGGTTGGGAAAAGCCATGGTTTGAACTGAGAAAGAAAACCTGTGCTGCCTATGGTTCCTTTCTACATTTGGGACCTATGGCCTTAGGGTGAGGGATGGAAGCCTTTGGTGGAGAAGAGTATCCAGATATGTTTGACCAAATAGGGCCAGGACTAGGATTACATGAGGGAGGCACAGGCCTTGAGTGCAAAATTTAAGATGGGGCCCAAAACCTCAGTAATCGAGTTATATAATATTTTAATGCAGTATATTTTTTTAATTTTTTATAAACATGATGTATTATTAGCCCCAGGGGTACAGGTCTGTGAATCACCAGGTTTACACACTTCATAGCACTCACCATAGCACATAACCCCCCAATGTCCATAACCCCACCACCCTCTCCTGACCGCCCTCCCCTCGGCCCCCCTCAGTTTGTTTTGTGACATTAAGAGCCTCTTATGGTTTGTCTCCCTCCCGATCCCATCTTGTTTCTTTTATTCTTTTCCTACCCCCCCAACTCCCCATGTTGCATCTCCACTTCCTCATATCAGGGAGATCATATGATAGTTGTCTTTCTCCAATTGAATTATTTTGCTCAGCATAATACCCTCTAGTTCCATCCACATCGTCACAAATGGCAAGATTTCATTTCTTTTGATGGCTGCATAGTATTCCATTGTATATATATATACCACTTCTTCTTTATCCATCTGTTGATGGACATCTAGGTTCTTTCCATAGTTTGGCTATTGTGGACATTGCTGCTGTGAACATTCAGGTGCACATGCCCCTTCGGATCACTACATTTGTATCTTTAGAGTAAATACCCAGTAGTGCGATTGCTGGGTCATAAGGTAGCTCTATTTTCAACTTTTTGAGGAAACTCCATTTAATGCAGTCTATTAAAAGTCCAAATTAGCACAAGGAAATTCATGGTGAATAATGCATCAAACTGTGAAATAGAGACGTGATCCAATCTTGCACTTGTGCAGTCATGCTTCCTTTATCTCAGCCTAATTCTGGCCCTGTGTCCAATCAAACTCCATTTATATTCATGGGCATAGTTTCCAAATTTGAATTTTTCAAAATACTGCATTGCAATATTGCTTATCCTGATACCTTCCCTTTAAAATTTGTGCCCAAGGCAAGTGCCTCACTCACCTCACCTTAGTCCCAGCCCTACAACCAAGCAGACAACTTTTTTCCACTGATCTTTGCCATTAGATGGTTAAATTTTATGTTGGTCCCTTCTGAAATTCAGTGTTAGGTTAGGTTAGGTAATGGTAGTTAAAGCCACAAGGCTCAGGAGTTAAAAAGGAAATAACTACTGCAGTTGCAGTTTACACTTTTCATTATGACAAAGAGTAGCAGAATCCCGGAAGACAAGTATAACATATGTGTGAATAAAATGTGAATTTTTAACAATTTAAACTACTTCATGGCTATCTGTTCATCAAAGCAATTCTAATTGAGACATTATTAGAAAAAAAATACCTTTAAATGTCAAAATTCAAATAAGTGAGGGAGTCACTTCATTGCTTAAATCATTCAACCAGGCTGATCAAAGCAGGCAGAAGCCCCTGCTATGGAAACTAGTGGTCTAGGTCATACCATTCTGACTAGAGCTCAAGCCACAGCAGTGACTCATGGTTCCTGGCCCCTCAGACAGCACCGGGGCCATGTGCAAGCTTCACACGCCCTTCCCTTCAAAGGAATGTCACCAGAGGACACTGAGAAAAGCATGGGCCCTCCAAGACCTAGGTTTCCCCCACACACTACACTGTTTTATAGCTCCAAGACCTTAGTAATGCTGCTCCTTCTAGCTGAAATTCTTTCCTTCTGGCTTCTCCTTGCTGCTTCTATTAGTCATTTTCATCTCAGCTTGAGCTTCAGGTAAACATGATAGAATGGTCATGTATATCAAATGTCACTCCCTCTCAAAAGCACAGTAAAACATTACCTTTAAACACATAAACTCACAATGACAGGAAGAATAGAAAGGAAGACAAGCATAGCAGCATTTGAAAAGCTGAAAGATGGACCAGGTAGCTGATTTAATAGACCCAAGGAAGCTGAACATAGGTAGGTAGTGGGAAAATAGGTAGGTAGTGGGAACAGTTGAGAATCAACTTAACTTACATCATAGAATACTGAATAGGCTCAAGGACAGGCAGCCCTGAGTACCTCTGGAACTGGGGTGTGAAGAAGTTATGCCCTGGAGAGGGTTAAACAGGATCTCTGGACTAGATGACAGCAGGAACAGTTGAGGACAGTAGCAGCTACCCAAAACAGGGGATTCTGTGAATATATGCAACCCCAGTACTGAAAGCAAAGGCCTCTACCATCTTTGCCCCTCTTGGTTCCCAGAACACTGCCACCTAAAAACATATCTTCCCCTGCAGAGGACTGGGGAAAAAATGATTGGTTGGAGTAGGGCATGCATCGAAGGGAAGGGTGGGTGTGGCCTTTACTCTCCCTGTAAAGGGAGGGTGTGGCCTTTACTCTCCCTGTGAAGTGAGTTGCCACTAAAGGTCTCAAACAGGGTGATATCATGAAAGTAAGAGAGAAGAGATGTGTATTTTTTCAGTGACATTAAGCACATTCACAATGTTGTGCCATCATCACTACCAGCCATCTCCAGAATTCTTCTCATCTTCTTCAACTGAAATCTGGCCACATTCAACATGAACTCCCTATTCCCCCTACCCACAGACCCTGACACCTTTCTATCTCTATGAATTTGACTATTTTAGGTATTTCATATAAGTGTAACCCTATAGTATTGGTCTTTTTGTGTCTGACTTCTTTCACTGAGCATAAAGTTTTCAAGGTTCACCCATATTGTAGCATGTGTCAACATTTCCTGCCTTTTAAAGGCTGGATGATATTTTGTTGTACAGATAGACCACATTTGTCTGTCCATTCATCTGTCAACAGCCAGTTGGGTTGTTTCCACCTTCCAGCTATTGTGAATAATGCTGCTATGATCATGGTTGTGAAAAATATCAAAGTATTCTTTTATCATATAGAATTTGTACACTGTGATTCAAAGGAAGCCTTAATTACAGCAACAATAACAAAAAGACAGGTTTTTTGGATTCTCCAGGTGGTCCCAGCATTGCCAAGGATGCAGAATGCAACTAGGAGGCCATGGACCTGGTATTGACTTTTAGCTCCTTCCCTATGAGTGTGCTTTCAGTGCTGTTGCATACCTTTCTAAGTTTCAACTTCATGTTCTATAAACCGGGTCCCTCTCTGCCACACACCCAGAGGTGTTGAAGTCTCATATGGGCTAATACCTGCAAGAGCCTTATAAATTCACTATGGTGTTCATGTGGATGCTGCTGACGCCTAAGCGAGGTAGTAAGGAAGCCCAAGGCAAGGTTAGGGATGATGGGAGTGGGTATAGGAAAGTGACTGAGGCCTTAGAAGGAACTGTGGGAATCTTTCTGGCAGCAGGACCCTGGGCACAGGGAGCTTTGAGGTCTGGGATACAAATTCAGGATATTGTGTAGATTGAAATGTCAAAAGCAATGAATTATCCTAATTGTTCCATAGCTAGCTTGTTCCTTTATTTCTTAAATAAAATAACCTGATAAATATGCACTTATGATAATTGGGACCAAAATCCAATAGTACCCAGAGGACAAATGGAATTAGGGACCTCACTGAGGGGTCTCTACATGACATGGTGATGTTTCCCTCTTAGGGCAGACTCAGGAAATAAGGGCTTTGCAGCTGAGTTGCCTTTGTCCATGGTCTGCTGCAGGATACTGTCATCTGGAAGATGGCCCCTCTCCTTGATGAAGGGTGTGGGGTCAAACTATGTGTCTGGAGGGATTAGGATGCATACTTGGCCATATCCCACACTCTTTTCTCTTTTCTTTCCTTCAATTAAAAAAAAATAGCTGCTCCTTCACTTCCTAAAGACCATTAGAAGTTTTGGAAACTGAAATAGGTAAACGAAGCCCAGTTCTCTCATTTCCTTCCCTGGCAGGGAAAGGAAGTGTGTTGGCAGAGGCTCTTTATTTCTTGCAAGCAGCCACCCAGCCTGTTCCTGGCTATATATTCTCAGTGTGATGATGCCAGCTTCACCAGGTGCTGGACATCCCGCCTGAGCTCATGGGTCATATGCCCAATGTCCAATGCTAGTTTCTGGCTTTCTTGGTGAGTTTGGGAAAATGCTTCCTTCTCAGGGCCTCACTCTCTCTATCTCCCTGGAGCTAGGGAGCTCTGAGGCCCCTGATCACACACCTGCACAACAGTCTCTCAGCCTACAGGGTCTGCAGCTCCTGTCTAAAGGGTCTTTCTCCTGTCCTCTTATTTATAATAACCTTAAGGTGTAGCCATGACTATCCCATTTGAAGAGGGGGAAAGGAGCTTGGAGGTATTAGGTCATAGACAGTCATCCAAAGACTAAGTGGCTGCACTAGAATTAGACTGCAGGGCTCTGATCCTCCCTTCCTGACTTGGGTCCCTCTTGCTTAACTGTGTCCCTTCCCTGGAAAAGAACATGGCATGAAAGAGCTGTTGAGGCAGGGCTATAGTGCATGTGTGTTTAAAGAAAAATAAGAAAGAGCTTGTTTTCTTCTTTTCTGCAAAAGCTTCTGTCCAATATTCAGTTTCCTCAGAGTCTCCAAAAATGGATACTCACTCAGTGGAAACTGGACCTGCCTTCTCTTCACATTTGCCTTAGATGTGACATTTCTGTGGCCTGCATCTCTGAACAAAAGTTTTCTTTTCCCTATAAATTGGTGAAAGGTTCAAGTCTGCAATCAGTTCTTCCCTCCCCAGTACACAGAGGAGACACGTGTAAGCCTTGCCCCAGGCCTCTGCTTAGATTAGTTTCTCATGTACCCAAGTGTTTTGTGTGGTCCTGTGTCCACAGTTTTCTCCAAGGTGGGGAGCTCAGAGCAGTCCTGATGCTTCTATTATATGCCTCCTGGGCTCCATCAGTACCTGGGGGCATTGTGTTTTTTATCTGAGGTACACACATCATCACCAGAACCTTAGTCCATTCCAACCTAGGTGAGCTCAAGGTTGGGCAAGGGTCCATGCTCCCTCAATGTGTCAGTGAGTGGGGGGTTAACGTGGGGCAGGTGAAGAGTGAGGGTATCCCTCACTAGGCTGTGCTGTGGTGAGTGGTTAATTATTTGGTGCATGTACAGCCCTTCTCAAGGTCAATTCATTTTGAAATAAATGAGCATGCAGGGAAGGGCTTCCACCCTAGAATATGGACTTTTGTCTAGTCCAGCCATTGATTGATTGTGGAGAAGCCATGTTACTGCTCTCAGTTTGTCCATCTGTAAAAATGGGAGCAGATAGTATCCTAACACCTCATGGACAGGATGATCTAACAAGCTACTAATCTAGTGGGTGTGAACTCACCTTGCAACTCCTTGACCTGATTCCAATGCAGAGCCTTCCCCCTGGCACCTTACATGGTGGCTTAAACTTCTCATCCCTGGACTCAATGACAAGTAACTGAATCTCCCAAGTCAGGGCCACCCTTACTTTCAGGTACCAAGCATGGGGTTCAATGCCCTATCACTGCTGTACATCAGTGCTTCAAGAGACTGCCTCAGAGACCATCTCCTTTGGTTTAGGTTCATGATTTTTCTTGATTTCTTATAAAACTCTAAAGCTAGCTCATTGACATTTATCCACTTGTTTTTACATTAAACACACACTCTGGCACCATTGTCAATCTTCTGGCATCCTAACATTCCTGTTTGCAAGCCTTTCTCTTGTCTTTTTCTAAATGTTAACATCTCTTAGCCCATCTTCTCCGTCCCCTCTCCTCCTAGCTCTTTCTCTCTTTCTTTTTCTTTTCTTTAGGGATTTTTGTTTCCTCTCTGCAATTATTTCTGTTCATCTCTTCTCTTATATTCTTTCCCATTCCCTTTTCTAAAATAGTTGTAATGATTACTTATCTTCTAATTATTTTCTTGTTAGGGGAAAGGAGAAAAAATATTTTTCTTGTACATTTGATAGATAAAAAAATTTCATACAATTTTTCTGAAATTTTTTCATGACTTGTACATAGGAGTTCCATATTTCTATACAGTTTTAAAGGTGTATTCTAATTGCTTGTACTCTCCATAGTAACTAAAAACCAGAGAATGGAAACTGGAAATTTATGAATGGAACTGGCTAGGGCTCCAACAACAAGTCAAGCTTCTCAGATTAGTTTGCAAAATGACCTGTTTTGGTATATAGCTGCAAAATGTATGGGTTGCCTTTTCTCCTTTTCTATTTTTAAATAGTTCAAGTAACAAATGCTCATAATAGAGCACTTGAAAAACATGGAAGCATAGGACCAAAAACATCTCTAGTTTCACATTTTGAAAGTAACGCCAGTTATTAATACTTTGTATTTCCTTTGTGGGTCACTACTTAAAAGAATCCATAACAAATCCACAAGACTGTAAGCCTGGTGGTGTATAAATTATGTCTTATTCATCTAGAATACTTCACAGTACAAAAAGGGACTCTTTAAATGTCTACTGAATAGTAAAACTTATTTTTTTTACATCTCAGTTTGTAGCTCATTGTGACTGCTCCTGGTATCTTGTGCATGTTCATGTTAATTTCACAGAGAGTGCCATGTGGAACAGATGGTCTCAGAAAGGCCACCCTACCCTCTGCATCAGGGCAGCCCCTTCACTGTGTTCTTCTTTCCACAGGTCTCATCAGGAAAGCCAGTCATGACTGTCTGCCTTTGCAAATAGTGAGGCTGTGAAAGTTGAGATTTTGTCTATTTTGGTCACTACTATATCCTACATACTTGGTGGCACATAGTAGGCACTTTATAAAGGTTTGTTGACTGACGATGAATAAATGAATGAACAAATGAGAAAATTTCAGTCCTTGAAATTAAGGAGCTTGCATTCTCATCAGGAGGATTAGATCAGTTTCCAGATAAACCACAAGGCAAGCTCCTATCTCTTATCTCACTGCTTTTTTAGGATGTCCTATGAAATAGGTTGTGTAGGCCCCAACTTTTTTCCCTAAATTGCAGCAGGAGAATCTGAAGTTCATCGATATAACAACACTGGTGGCTGGCAAAAAAGGAACTAGTCTGGTTGCTCTGATTTCTGATTCAATGTACTTTCTTTTTTTAAAATTTTTTTAAAGATTTTATTTCTTTATTTGACAGAGAGAGAGAGATCACAATAGACAGAGAGGCAGGCAGAGAGAGAGAGAGAGGGAAGCAGGCTCCCTGCTGAGCAGAGAGCTCGATGCGGGACTCAATCCCAGAAGCCCGAGATCATGACCTGAGCCGAAGGCAGCGGCTTAACCCACTGAGCCACCCAGGCGCCCCTCAATGTACTTTCTACAATACCTCACTGACCACCTTCCAGTTCTGCCAAGTTTTCCTGTATCGACAACTTTTTGACACAAGTGTGTTTGGTTAGAGGCTAGCATTTGGATGTGATGTCAGATGTCTATCTGTGAATGACCGTGTCAGCTGGCCCTGGACTGCAACCACCTCAAGGAGGATGAACTCAGGATCTCTGAGAAGATTAGGAAGTTTGGGATCCTATCATCATGTCTTTCAGTCCACTCTAAGGAGAGCATCCAGTGAGCTGGGAAATAGTGTTGCTCTTCCTTCCAGGAGTTACTTCAAATATCTGATGAGAGGATAGGTGGTTGGATAAATGGATGAACAAAAAAATGCATAGGATTTGGAGACTAATTGGATGAATAAAGAGCTAGAAATCAAGGATCAATTCTGGGCCTCTGACAAAGGCAAATGAAATGGGATGTCATTAACCATGATAGAAAATAGAAGAATAACGGGACGCCTGGGTGGCTCAGTTGGTTGGTCGACTGCCTTCGGCTCAGGTCATGATCCCGGAGACCCGGGATCGAGTCCCGCATCAGGCTCCCAGCTCCACGGGAGTCTGCTTCTCCCTCTGACCTTCTCCTTGCTCATGCTCTCTCACTGCCTCTCTCTCAAATAAATAAATAAAATCTTTTTAAAAAAAAAGAAAATAGAAGAATAAGACATTGGCTGAGATGGCGCTGGGAAGATCAGCAAGGACTTAGCTGGGGAAGGCCATGTTAACATAAGCAGAATGCGAACATGAAAGGCCTTGAAGGTCAGGTTTTAGTGAACTTTGAAGAGTTTTAATCAAGAAAATGATATTCTATTGCATTTGGAATGTTCACTCTGGCAATTAAATTAAAGAAGGATCTGCAGAGCAGGTGCTGAGGTGAAGGAGATGGAGTAGTAAAAGATGACTGCCAACTTTCTTGCTTGAGCACCTGAGTAGCTGGTGGAATTATTCATGGATATTGGGAACACAAGAAGAAAGGCAGATTGAGAGGGGGAAATGTGGACTTCAGTTTTGGACATGTTTAGTCTAGGGAGTTTGTGGTATATCCAAGCAGAGATTCCAGTGGGTGATGTGATCTCTGGGTCTGGATTTCAAGTTGGAGGTCTTCAATGGAGTTTTATAAGGATTCAGTGCATAGAGTCATTGATGCCATGCAGTGCTGAGGTCTCCCATAATCAGGGAAAAAAAGAGTCAACAGCACCCTGGTAGACAGATATTTAGAAAGGAGAGTGAAAATAAGTTGGAGGAAAACCAGGAACATAGTTTTATGAAGACAAAGGAGAAAAGAGCTGTTTTAATAATAAGGAAGTGGTCAAGAATATTAAATGTCGGGACTCCTGGGTGGCTCAGTTGGTTAAGCGGCTGCCTTCGGATCAGGTCATGATCCCAGGGCCCTGGGATCGAGTCCCACATCGGGCTCCTTGCTCGGCGGGGAGCCTGCTTCTCCCTCTGCCTCTGCCTGCCACTCTGTCTGCCTGTGCTCGCTCTCTCTCTCTCCCTCTCTCTGACAAATAAATAAATTTTTAAAAAAAGAATATTAAATGCCACAAAAATTATGGCCTGCAATATGTCCATCTGACTTTTTTAGTTGGGAACTATAAATGAGAGTAATGTTAGCAGAATAATAAGGGAGAAACTTATTACAGTGGGTTAGAAAAGCAAATGATGGCACACACAATTAGAAAATATAATTTAAGGGGTGCCTGGGTGGCTCAGTGGGTTAAGTCTCTGCCTTCGGCTCAGGTCCTGGGATCGAGCCCCACATCAGGCTCTCTGCTCAACGGGGAGCCTGCTTCCTTCTCTCTCTCTGCCTGCCTCTTTGCCTACTTGTGATCTCTCTCTGTCAAATAAATACCAAAAAATTTTAATAAAAAAAGAAAATATAATTTAAAAGTATGCCATTTACAATAGCAACAGGTGCTTAGATATAAGTCTATGAGCATGTATACACTAAACTTATAGATAAAATTCTACAATATTGTTTTAAAAACCATAAAAGATGACCTAAGTAATGGGAAAAAAGATACACTATGCTCATGGATGTAAAAATCATATCATAAAAATGATAATTCCCCAGATTACTCTATATATTCAATGCACTTTCAATTATTTATGGTACATGAGGAACTAATTTTTAAAATTCATACAGAGGAGCAAAGGGCCAAAAATAAACAACAAAATGCTGAAGAAAAAAATAAGGTAGGAGATTTTCACCACCAAATATCCAGGCTTATTTTAAAGTTATATGACACTAAAGGGATAGACAAATAGAGCAATGAAACAGTATAATGAGCTCAGACACAGATCCACACATTTAAGAAGACTTGATATACAATAGAGATAGGAACACAAGTCATTGAGGAAGTGAAGAACTAGTTAATAAATGATACTGGGAAAACCAGTTATGCACATAAAAACAAATATAAGTATAAATGTATATATCTCTACCTCAAACCAAGTGGAAAAATAAATCCTGGTGAGCTAAAGTCATAAATATGAAAAGCAAATTTTAATTTATGAAAAAATAGAGGAATATAATTAGTGGCCTCAAATTAAGGAAGGGATTCTCAATCAAGTCGCAAAAACATAAACCATAAAGGAAAAGATTGATAATTTTTAACCATCTTAAAAATAAGGTAGAATATCTACTGAACTGGAACACCTGGGTGGCTCAGTAGGTTAAGCATCTGCCTTTGGCTCAGGTCACGATTCCAAGGACCTGGGATGGAGCCCTTCATCAGGATCTTTGCTCAGCAGGGAGCCTGCTGCTCCCTCTGCCTGTTGCGTCACCTACGTGTGTGTGTCTCTCTCTCACAAATAAAATCTTTAAAAAATTATCTACTCAACTAAAGATATCATAAATAGTATAAAAAGCCACCAACAGGAAGAAAATATGTATTGTGCATATAACATATAAATATCAATATCCAGAATTAATAAAGAATTAATAATATCAATAAGAAAATGAAAAATAACTGAAAAAGGGCAATGAATAATAACAGGCATTTACCAATACTAGAAACTTAATGGCTACTGAACTTATAAAAATATGTTCAACCTTACTAGTAATCAAAGAAATGCAAAGTATCTCTAGAAGGTAGAGAAACAGAAACTGTTATAAATAGCTGATAAGATCAGAAACTGGTACCACCTAGGAAAACAATGAGATGGTAGCTGGTAAAGCTGAAAATGCATTGCAATTCCAGGTCTAAGAAAGAAATATCCTAGAAAAACACTTTTCCACGGTGCTCAAGACTTGTACATAAATTTTCATTGCAACCTTTTCCATTATGTTAAAATATTAGAAAGAGGAAACTGAGGAATAGATCAATACATTGAGGCATAGTCATAAAACAATTAAAATGAATGGACAATAGGCTACATGTGTCAACATGAAAAATCACAAGAACATAACACTGACTGAAGAACATAACCCTTGCAAAGGCTAGAATGTATTGCCATTTACATAAACTTCAAAAGTATATAACAAAATATTATATATAGTTTATAGATATGTAATCTGGTAGTAAAATTAGACATAGATGGTAATAGTGAAAAACAAATGGATCTTAATTATTCCCACCACAAAAATGAAAAGATAATTGTGTGACATTACAGTTACTATTGCTACAATGGCAACCATATTACAATACAGAAGTGTGTCATATCAATATGTGTACACCTTAAATTCACACAATGTTTTATGTAAAATGCATTTCAATTTAAAAAAATAACAATGTGGGCGCCTAGGTAGCTCAGTGGGTTAAGCCTCTGCCTTCGGCTCAGGTCATGATCTCAGGGTCCTGGGATCGAGCCCCGCATTGGGCTCTCTGATAAGCGGGGAGCCTGCTTCCCCCTCTCTCTCTGCCTGCTGCTCTGCCTACTTGTGATCTCTCTCTCTCTCTCTCTCTGTCTAATAAATAAATAAAATCTTTTAAAAATAACTGTGATTAACTCTTTAAATTTATTAACATAAAATGTATTATTTGTTTCAGGGGTACAGGTCTGTGAATCATCAGGCTTACACAATTCACAACACTCACCATAGCACTTACCTTCCCCAATGCCCATCACCAGCCACCCCATCCCTCCCACCTTCTCCACTCCAGCAACCCTCAGTTTGTTTCCTGAGATTAAGAGTCTCTTATGGTCTGTCTCCCTCTCTGGTTTCATCTTGTTTCATTTTTCCTCCCTTCTCCTATGATCCTCTGTCTTGTTTCTCTAATTCCTCGTATCAGTGAGATCATATGATAATTGTCTTTCTCTGATTGACTTATTTCACTTAGCATAATACCCTCTAGTTGTTGTAAATGGCAAGATTTCATTTTTGATGGCTGAATAATATTCCTGTGTGTGTGTGTGTGTGTGTGTGTGTGTGTGGCTTTATGTATAATATACATTCAATATTCCATTGTATATATATATAGCCTCCATTTTTCTGCATTCTGTTTATTTCATATATATATATATATATATATATATATATATATCACTTCTACTTTATCCATTCATCTGTTGATGGACATCTACGTTCTTTCCATAGTTTGGTTATTGTGGATATTGCTGCTATAAACATTGGGGTGTGAATGCCCATTTGGATCACTACATTTGTATCTTTTTTTTAAGATTTTATTTATTTATTTGACAGACAGAGATCACAGGTAGGCAGAGAGGCAGGCGGGGGTGGGGGGAGAAGCAGGCTCCCTGCTGAACAGAAAGCCCAATGCGGGACTTGATCCCAGGACCCTGGGATCACAACCCAAGCTGAAGGCAGCGACCCAACCCACTGAGCCACCCAGGCGCCCCTACATTTGTATCTTTAGGGTAAATACCCAGTAGTGCAATTGCTGGATCATATGGTAGCTCTATTTCCAACTCTTTGAGGAACCTCCATACTGCTTTCCAGAGTGACTGCACCAGTTTGCATTCCCACCAGCAGTGTAGGACGGTACCCCTTTCTCTGCAACCTCACCAACATCTGTCTCTGTCGTTTCCTGACTTGTTAACTTCAGCCATTCTGACTGATGTGAGGTGGTATCTCATTGAGCTTTTGATTTGTATTTCCCTGATGCCAGGTGATGTTAGCACTTTTTCATGTGTCCGTTGGCCATCTGGATGTCTTCTTTGCAGAAATGTCTGTTCGTGTCTTCTGCCCATTTATTGACTGGATTATTTGTTCTTTGGGTGTTGAGTTTTCTAAGTTCTTTATAGATTTTGGATATAAGCCCTTTATCTGATGTCATTTGCAAATATCTTCTCCCATTCTGTCAGTTGTCTTTTGGTTTTGTTGACTGTGTCCTTTGCTGTGCAAAAGCTTTTTATCTTGATGAAGTCCCAATAGTTCATTTTTGCCCTTGCTTCCATTGCCGTTGGCGATGTTTCTAGGAAGAAGTTGTTGTGACTGAGGTTGAAGAGGTTGTTGCCTGGTTCTACTTGGGGATTTTGATGGAGTCCTGTCTCACATTGAAGTCATTCATCCATTTTGAGTCTATTTTTGTGTGCAGTGTAAGGAAATGGTCCAGTTTCATTCTTCTGCATGTGGCTGTCCAATTTTCCCAACATCATTTGAAGAGACAGTCTTTTTTCCCCTGGACATTATTTCCTGCTTTGTCAAAGATTAGTTGACCATAGAGTTAAGGGTCCATTTCTGGGCTTTCTATTCTGTTCCACAGATTTTTGTGTCTCTTTTTGTGCCAGTACCATACTGTCTTGATGGTTACAGCTCTGTAACAGAACTTGAAGTCTGAAATTGTGATGCCACCAGCTTTGGTTTTCTTTTTCAACATTCCACTGGCTATTTGGGGTCTTTTCTGGTTCCATATAAATTTTAGGATTATTTGTTCCATTTCTTTGAAAAAAATCAATGTTATTTTGATAGGGATTGCATTAAATGTGTAGATTGCTTTAAGTAGCTTAGACATTTTCACAATATTTGTTCTTCCAATCCATGAGCATGGAACGTTTTCCATTGCTTTGTGTCTTCCTAAATTTCTTTCATGAGTATTCTATAGTTTTCTGAATACAGATTCTTTGCCTCTTTGATTAGGTTTATTCCTGGGTATCTTATGGTTTTGAGTGCACTTGTAAATGGGATCGACTCCTTAAATTCTCTTTCTTCTGTCTAGTTGTTGGTGTATAGAAATGCAACTAATTTCTGTGCATCGATTTTATATCCTGACACTTAATGGAATTCCTGTATGAGTTCTAGCAGTTTTGGAATGGAGTCTTTTGGGTTTTCCACATAGAGTATCATATCATCTGCAAAGAGTGAGAGTTTGACTACTTTGCCAATTCGGATGCCTTTTATTTCCTTTTGTTGTCTGATTTCTGAGGCTAGAAGTTCTAGCACTATATTGAATAGCAGTGGTGATAGTGGACATCCCTGTCATGTTCCTGGCCTTAGGGGAAAAGCTCTCAGTGTTTTCCCCATTGAGAATGATATTCAGTGTGGATTTTTCATAGATGGCTTTGATGATATTAAAGTATGTATCCTCTATCCCTACACTGTCAAGAGTTTTAATCAAGAAAGAATGCTGTACTTTGTCAAATGCTTTTTCTGCATCTATTGAGAGTATCATACAGTTCTCATTCTTTCTCTTATTAATATATCATATCACATTGATTGATTTGTGGATATTGAACCAACCTTGAAGCCTAGGAATAAATCCCACTTTGTCGTCGTGTATAATCCTTTTAATGTACTGTTGGATGCTATTGGTGTATTTTGGTGAGAATTTTTGCATCCATGTTCATCAGGGATATTGGTCTGTAATTATTTTATAGGGTCTTTGTCTGGTTTTGGGATCAAGGTAATGCTGGCCTCATAAAATGAGTTTGGAGGTTTTCTTTCCATTTCTATTTTTTTCAAAATAGTTTCCAGAAAATAGGTATTAATTCTTTAAATGCTTAGTAGAATTCCCCTGGGAAGCCATTTGACCCTGAGTTTGTGTTTGTTGGGATTTTTTTTTTATTATTCCTTCAATTTCCTTACTGGTTATGGGTCTGTTTAGGTTTTCTATTTCTTTCTAGTTCGGTTTTGGTAGATTTGGTAGATTTGCGTCTCTAGGAATGCATCCATTTCTTCCAGATTGTCTAATTTGCTGGTATATAGTTGCTCATAATATGTCCTTATAATTGTTTGTATTTCTTTGGTGTTGGTTGTGATCTCTCCTCTTTCATTCATGACTTTATTAATTTGGGTCATTTCTCTTTTCTTTTTGGTAAGTCTGGCCAAGGGTCTATCGCTTATTAATTCTTTTAAAGAACTATCTCCTAGTTTCACTCATCTGTTCTACAGTTCTTTTGGTTTTTATTTCATTTATTTCTGTCTGATCTTTATTATTTCTCTTCTCCTGCTGGGAGAAGAGAATGTTTTATTCGCTGTTCTTTCTCCAGCTCCTTTAGGTGTAGGGGTAGGTTGTGTATTTGAGACCTTTATTGCTTCTTGAGAAAGGCTTATATTGCTATGTACTTTCCTCTCAGGACTGCCTTTGCTGCATCCCAATGATTTAGAACAGTTGTGTTTTCATTTCATTTGTTTCCATGATTTTTTAAAATTCTTCTTTAATTTCCTGGTTGACCCATTCCTTCCTTACTAGGATGTTCTTTAGCCTCCATGTATTTCAGTTCTTTCCACCTTTCCTCTTATGGTTGAGTTCTAGTTTCAAAGCACTGTGGTCCAAAAATATGCAGGGAATGATCCTAATCTTTTGGTACTGGTTGAGACCTGATTTGTGACCCAGGATGTGATCTATTCTGGAAAATGTTCCATGTACACTAGAGAAGAATGTGTATTCTGATGGTTTGGGATGGAATGTTCTGAATATATCTGTGATGTCCATCTGGTCCAGTTTGTCACTGAAAGCCTTTATTTCATTGTTGATCTTTTGCTTTGATGATCCATCCATTTCAGTGAGGGGGGTGTTAAAGTTCCCTACTATTATTGTATTTTTTATGTGTTTCTTTGATTTTGTTATTAATTGGTGCATATAATTGGCTGCTCCCATGTTAGAGGCATAGATATTTAAAATTGTTAGATCTTCTTGTTGGATAGACCCTTTAAGTATGATATAGTGTCCTTCCTCATCTCTTATTATAGTCTTTGGCTTAAAATTTAATTTGTTTGATGTAAGGATTACTACCCCAGCTTTCTTTTGATGTCTATTAGCATGGTAAATGGTTTTTTACCCCCTCACTTTAAATCTGGAGGTGTTTTTGGTCTAAAATGAGTCTCTTGCAGACAGCATATTGATGGGTCTTTTTTTTTTAATCCAATCTGATACCCTGTTTCTTTTGATTGGGACATTTATCCCATTTATATTCATGGTAACTATTGAAAGATATGAATTTAGTGTCATTGTATTGCCTGTAAGGTGACTGTTACTGCATATTGTCTCTCTTCCTTTCTGGTCTATGTTACTTTTAGGTTCTCTTTTTGCTTAGAGGACCCTTTTCAATATTTCCTGTAGGTCTGGTTTGGCATTCACATTTAGTTTTTAATTGTCCTGGAAGCTTTTTCTCTCCTATTTTCAATGACAGCCTAGCTGGATATAGTATTCTTGGCTGCATATTTTTCTTGTTTACTGCTCTGAATATATCATGCCAATACTTTCTGGCCTGCCAAGACTCTGTAGATAGGTCTGCTGCCAATCTAATGTTTCTACTGTTACAGGTTACAGACTTCTTGTCCCAAGCTGCTTTCAGGATTTTCTCTTTGTCTCTGAGACTTCTAAGTTTTTCTATTAGATGATGGGGTGTTGGCCTATATTTATTGATTTTGAGGGGGGTTCTCTGTGCCTCCTGGATTTTGATGCTGTTTCCAACCCCAAATTAGGGAAGTTCTCTGCTATAATTTACTCCAGTATACCTTCTGCCCCTCTCTTGCTTTCTTCTTCTTCTTGGATTCCAATTATACTAATATTGTTTTGTCTTATGGTGTCACTTATCTCTTGAATTCTCCCGTCATGATCCAGTAGTTGTTTAGCTCTCTTTTTCTCAGCTCCTTTATTCTCCATCATTTGTTCTTCTACATCACTAACTCCCTCTTCTGCCTCATTTATCCTAGCAGTTAAAGCCTCCATTTTTTATTGCACCTCATTAACAGCTTTTTAAATTTTGACTTGGTTAGATTTCAGTTCTTTATTTCTCCAGAAAAGGGATTCTCTAGTATCATCTATGCTTTTTTCCAATCCCAGCTAGTATCTTTATAATCATCATTCTGAACTCTAGTTCTGACATCTTACTAATGTCCGTATTGATTAGGTCCCTGGCGGTTAGTACTGCCTCTTGTTCCTTTTTTTTTTTTTTTTTTTGAGGTAAGTTTTTCTGTTTTGTCATTTTTTCCAGAGAAGAATAGATAAGAGAACAAAATGTTAAAAAGTTAACAACCTCCCCAGAAAAATATACACTGAAAAAAATCAGAAGAGACCCAGAACCGGGGGGGAAAGAAAGGAAAAAAAAAAGAATATTATCAGGCTGGTGAATAGAACAAAGCCACACATTAGATTTGGGGTGTATTTTGGTCTGTTAGAAGAAGCTGTCTCCCAAAATTTTAAAGAAAAAAATATTATTTATATACAAAAATAAGGGTAAATATGATGAGGAGATGGAATATGACTGTAAAGATGAAAATTTAAAAATATTTTTAAAAAGGAATTGGTAAGATAAGAAATTGGTTGAAAAAAGAAAGAAAAAAATTAAACAATAAAAAAAAGAAGAGAACGTGATCAGGTGGGAGACAAGAACAAAGCCATACACTAGATTTATGGTATATAATGATCTGATAGAAGAAACTGTATCCCAAAATTTTAAAGAAAGAAAAACTTGTATATATACAAAAAATAAGGTTAAATACAATGAAGGGATAGAATATGACTGTAAAAATGAAAATTTTAAAAAAAGATTTTAAAAAAAGAATTCACAAGATAAGATGTTGGTTGAAAAAAGAAAAAAGAAAAATTCAAAAAAAAGGAAAAAGAAAAAATAAAGAAAATTTTTAAAAAATTAGCTTTGAAAGACTAAAGAATCATTCAGGAAAAGCCATGTATTCCACGTGCTGTATTCCCCTAGTGCTGGAGTTTTGCAGCTCTCATTGATAGATAAACTTGATCTTGGCTGGATGTTCTTGATGGTCAGAGGGCCTGTTGCAGTGGTTCTCACTTGTCTTTGCCCAAGGCAGAATTGCACCACCCTTGCCAGGGGCCAGGCTAAGTAATCTGCTTCTTGTTGGTTCCCTGCTGGAAGAGTAGTGGCCCAGCTATGCCTTGGATCACCATTTATGGCAACCCCAAGCTGAGACACCACTCCTGGGCTCTGTCTCTGAAGCCAGCTTCCCTGCTCCAAGACTTGGGAGCTCTGCCACACCCAGGCACCCCTGATCTTCCTGTGACCCTGGGGGTCCTGAGACCACACTGTCCCAGAAAGTGTTCCACCACCACCCCCCACTTAGCCACTGGAGCGACATCCCTTAGCAGAGAATACTTATAAAAGTTTAGATTTTGTGTTCCGATGCTCTATCACTTGACTGAAGCCAGCTGATGGAGGCTCCACCCCCCACCCACAGTCTGTCTTCCCATATATCACCTTGGATTCACTTCTCCACATGTCCTACCTTCCAGAAAACAGTTGCTTTTCTGTTGATAGAATTGCTGCTCTTCTTTTCTTCAATCTCTTGTTAAGTTTGTAGGTGTTCAGAATGGTTTGATAACTATCTAGCTGATTCCTGGGACCAGACAAAATTTAGGTCTTCTACGCTTCTGCCATCTTGCTCCTCCCCTCCAGATCAAAATATTTCAATTTTTAAAAATTTAGGAAAGTTGAGTAGTGGGGGTAATTTAGGGAAATGGGAATGAAAAAAATAGAATTTAGACTTAATTCTACATAGGAAATGGGAGGTCATGAAAGATTTCTGAGCAGAGGAGTTCTCAGATTAGAGTTCTGCCTTAGAAAGAGTCCCATAAGAAGAGGCTACTGCAATGGTCTAGATATAAGATGATAAAAGCCTGAGCATGAGCAGAGAGCCACTGAGATTGAAGAAGAGTGGATGATGAATTTGGTAGACACTGCAGAGATATAAGAAATGGAATTTGGCTTCCAAATCAGACCTAAGAGAGCCTGCCAAAACTTTTTATATCTTGAAAACCTTAGCAGAGAGAGAGGGAGAAAACACTGTCATAAATTATGGAACCAAATCCTGGGTCTCTGGTAGTTGCAGTAATAAAAAGAATATTTATTGAACAGCCCAGTTTTAGTCTGGCCATTTATTATACAGAAGTAGGAAGAAGAAAAACACATGTTTCCTTTGCTGCACAGGTAAGAGAGCCCGCAAACAGCCTATGAAAACAGCAAGCTACCCATCCTCTCCTGAGTAAGGTTACAGGCTGGGCACACCCAGAAATCACTTCCATGTGGGGAGGAACACCTAAAAGAAAACATCAGCCAGAGTAACTGGTTCTTCTTCTTGCTAGTTACCTACCCAAGGCTAGTTACATACCCTGCCTACTACATTGGCTATAGTTTGTCTTTTCAGATGCTTTGGATTTCAGTATTTTATAATTACTAGGTTTCTGTACTAGTCTAAATTAGTCTTAGCCTAGAAGACAGTGCAGCTGCTCTCTAGGACCAGTGTAACATGGCATGATTTGTAAGCACTCTTTTACAATCTTGTGATGGGCTAGGGTTTTATGAATACTTTTGTGACCAAGCATCAGATTAGCCCATTTGATGTGGCCTTATTTTTTTTGCCAGGTTTTCCTGATTCCTATTTTTAAACCACCATTATTGTCCTGATGGAGATGCCAAGGCCTAGAGATATGCTATGGTCTCTCCTAGGTCACAGAGTGAGTTAATGGCTATACTGAGACTAGTAACTGGATATCCCAATGCCCTATCCAATCCTCAGTTTACCAAGTACACTGTTTCTGTCTTGTGTCCTTAATCATAACTCTTCAAGGGAGGACAACAAAGTATTCCAAGGTAGGGCATGACTTATCTAATAACAAGCCAAATTAAACAGTGATGGGAAGTTATGGCAGGGCAACAGGGGCCCTGTAGCCAGGCAGTTCTCCTGGTGGTGGTGAGAGGCAGGTAGGGGACAAAAAGGAGGTCTAGAAATAATATTGTCTCCCTTGGAAAGGACCTTCAAGGAATATCTGAAACTGGTTCAATCACAATTAAAATTCAAAGTGACCTTTTCTATTCCTTTTTTCATTCCTTCCTTCTTCTGTTCACTCAGTGATGGTTTCATAGGCACCTATAGGAAGTAAATTTTGTATGACTTGAAATGTGCTGTACTTGGAAGATCTAAATTTGAATCACTTTTTTCATCACATCTATTGACAAATGACAATTATTTTATGTATTTGACTGGTTACATGCTTCTATGCATCTCCTCATTGCCATTCTCATCCCACCTGTGTTATATACACTTCTGGCTGTTCACAGAGATAAGTACTGTGATCTGTCTTGTCTGCCACTTTAGCCTCAGAACCTAGGTCTGGCACATGACAAGTGCTCATTGGAAATGATTCCAAAAATTATGTTTTTAAAAATGTTTTATGACATGCCTGTGTGGTTCTGTTAGTTAAGCATCTGACTCTTAATTTTGGCTCAGGTTGTGATCTCAGGGTCATGGGATTGAGCCCCACATCAGGCTTGACACTCAACAGGGAGTTTGTTTGTCCCTCTTCCTCTGCTCCTCCCTGCATCCATCCTCTGTCTCTAAACTAAATAAATAAAATCTTAAAGAAATAAAGTATCTAGTTCTATAAGTTTTTTTAAAAAATAAAATAAAAATGTTTTATCTTTAAGTAGACACTGACTGATGTCCAGTATGAACCAAGAGAAGGCCCACTGAGATTTAACTTTTCTGTCTGAGTACCTATACTGAAATCAAATGGGTTCTGCTATCATTGAAGAACAGTATTTTACAGATGAGTTTTATATAAAACCTTCCATTTTCAGTTAACAATAGTCATCTTATAGAAGGTTCAAAGGCTTAGGGAAAACATTGGGATAAAATACTGTGATGGATTGAGATCTGCAGAAAGAAACTGAAAGAAGAAATTGTAACAGGAAAAGAAACAATAAAAACCTCTTGGCAACATGCTAGGAGATAAGGGGGTAGGAACTCATCATTCTGCAGTGTGATGGTGATATAAGCTGGAGACTCTGACACCCACAAGTGAGACCTCTGGCTCCTTGAGCAGAAGATCTAAGAGTCAGTTTTCTCCAGAGTGCCTCAGCCCTAGGTGATAGGGCACTGCTGAAATTCTCCCAGCCAGTTTCACCAGACCACCCTTTCAGCCACCTCCATGTGAACCAGGAAAAGTGGAAATCAAATGTGTTAATTCAGTAATGGCTAACAAACCACAACAGAGTAACAACACATGAACACACACAGCCACACATCAAACTCTCCTGTAACACCCACCAAGGTAAGAGAAGATCAAGAGGCATTCACTTGTTACTAGTGTACTACTACTAACTACTAACTACTAGTTACTTGTTACTAGTGTTGTGGTGATTAAACTCATCAGCCAACTCATTCGATTATGCATGCATTCATTCACTCCAAACTATATAATGAACACTGGAGATGCAGAGATAAATTAAATCTAATTGTTAGCTCTCTGCAAAGATGGGGCCTGGGGGAAACTTTAAGGAAACAAATAACTAATATGATATGATACAGATTTTTAGATAGTTGGGAGAAAGTGTTATAAAAGTAGAACAATTATTTATACAGAGAAATGGATAATTGGTCAAGATCTTGAAAAGTGAACAGGAAGGGTGTGAAGGGCTTTGTAATCATAGGCACCAGTGGGATGCCTGGGTGGCTTAGTGGGTTAAGCCTCTGCCTTCAGCTCAGGTCATGATCTCAGGGTCCTGGGATGGAGCCCCGAATCAGGCTCTCTGCTCAGTGGGGAGCCTGCTTCCTCCTGTCTCTCTGCCTGCCTCTCTGCCTACTTGTGATCTCTCTCTCTCTCTCTCTCTCTCTCTGTGTGTGTGTCAAATAAATAAATAAAATCTTTTTTTTTAAATCACAGTCACCAGAATAAGCAAAGATACAGAAGCATGAAAATAACTAGGAACAATGCCATTCAGGGAAAGGGAGTGGGCATCACAAACATGTTGTTTGTAGGGGAGAGTGATGGGAGGTAAAACTAGAACATTTGGGTTGGAGAGATCAAATTAGGAAGAGCTTTGAATAGAAGAGTAAAAACATTGAAATTTATTCTGGAGGAAAATGGGGGAGCCATCAAAGCTTTAAAGTATCCATATTCTAAGAATAGCTGTGTTATGAAATTTGTGGTAGTTGGTGAGCAGTCAGTATGCCGAAGAGTATGGGGATAGAAGAGGAGCATTATAGCAGTACAAGAGAATGGTAACAAGCCTGGGACTAAGCACTAGGGAGGATGGAGGGAAGATGCAAGTCCATCCATACTGAGAAGGTAGCACTGGAAGCATTTGGTGAAAGGTTAAATGCAGAGAGTGACAGAAAGCTGGACTTGGGTTTCTGGTTTGGCAAGCTAGATCTTGTCTAACCCTGTTTGGATTACAAATATCCAGTTCAGTGCCTAGCACTGTGTAGGTCCTTACTAAATATTTTGTTAATGGGTGAATGAGTTAATATATAACAGCGACCTTTGCTAGAATAATCCAAGAGTTGAAGAGATGAAAGTCATGTTGCAAGGATGAAGACATGAGGGGGAGGCGAAGAAGTGAAGTTCATTCCTGCTGCCTCGGCCCTGACTTTGTATTGCCCTGTGGTTTCTAAACCAAACCTTACATAGGGCTGATTGTTTTTCATTTGAGTATAAGCAGATTTACAGTTCAACTTTGCTTCCCCCTCTTCTCTAAAATATGCTTGGCCCTATTGTCCACTTCAGCTGCTATTACACTCATACATTTCTGAAGTTCAGTATTTGTGATCATTTCCCTCAGTAGCCTGACCCTTCTGCCTTTTATACTTTTTAAATTGAGATTAAAAATTGACATACATTATATTTATTTCAGGTATACAACAATATATATATATATTTCCAATATATATATATAGGAAAATGATCACCACAATAAGTGTAGTTAACTTCTGTCACCTTACAAAGGTACAAAAACTTTTTTCTTGTGATGAGTACTTTCAAGATCTACTTTCTTAGCAACTTTCAAATATGCAACACAGTATTATTAATTATAGCCACCATGTTATATGTTATGTCCCCAGGACTTATTGTTTTTTTTTAAGGTTAAACATATTTTTAATTTCTTTTCAGCATAACAGAATTCACTGGGTTTTTAAAAAGATGTATTTATTTTAGAGGCAGAGAGAGAGTGCAAGTGGGAAGAGGGAGAGAATGTCAAGAAGACTTCCCACTGAGCACAGAGCCTGGCTCAGGGCTCCATTTCAGGACCCTGAGACCATGCCCTGAGCTGAAATCAAGAGTCAGACCTTTAACTGACTAGGCTGCCCAGGTTCCCCAGGACTCTCCAAGCCTTTGAGAACAAGAGTTGAAGCATCTTTCTGGTGCCCTTCTTTTGGGGAAAGTCTTATTTCTTCTATTAGGCAACTTCAGATTGTAATCCAATAACTGGGTCTGCAAGACATTTCACAGAGTATTTCTGCTCTGTCCTGGTGCTAATTCCACGGAACTACTTTCAGGTTCATCGATTGCCAACTCCCTTTTTTTTGGCTTTAATACTCTTTCCCATTTCATTGTATGATCTTTCATGGTTCTCCATTTTTATGTCTTCATCCTTCTGCCCCACTCTGTCAAGTTCCTCCACCACATCTTTACTGAGAGTTAATGTCAGTCCTTGACTGGACGAGCTCCACTCAGCCCTAGAACTGAACACTTTTCATGCTCGCATTTGACCCTGTTCAGTCCCTGAACCACAGGCCAAGCCTGGTAACAGGGATAGGAGCTTTAACCATCTACCCACCCTACTCTCCACAGCAAGTGGGATCTGGATCTAGTCTTATTGCCCCTCAGGCATCCATCTGCTTGCGTTAAGAACTTCACTTATTCTCACCAGCAAAACTACTGTTTGAGGTCGTGCTTCCACAGTAAAAATCAGTATCTTACATAACAGTGGTCCTACATCATCACTTTTACCTACTTTTTGAAATAGTCCCTTTGGAGTGTTCAAAATCATAAGCCAGGAAGGTCTATGCTCACAAGCAGGTGGAAGTCATGAAATATACGAAACAAACCAACTCTTCTTTTGAGTCTGAATTTTAGTTTTTTAAAAATATATGAAAAATAGAACAATTTTTCAAAAAAGAGGTCATTTTTATGGTAATCAACCTTCATTAAGAATGATAAAATGATAGAATGTTGAATCTTATTTCGCTTTACCAATTTGCTTAATCTAATTCACCTAAACTGGCCTGTGAATCTTCAGGGCCACAGTTTGCCATAATCATCATTCCCAAGTTCCCAGAAAATGTCCACATTTGACAGGAGACTGATATTGCCCAGGATTTGGTGTGGGTGTGAGTATTTGAGCTGCACTGATTGAACTCCTGCCAAATTTTGTATGTATATATATTCCCAGAAAAGGCTATTCCAGACCCAGGGCTGGTTTTGATCACCAAAAGATTTGAGTTTTTCATGGCAAGCAGGGTGTATGTATGTGTGGGTGTGGTGGGGGTGGGGAAGAAGAGGTCCTGGTGGTGGTAGTAGTGATATTTTTGTATTAATTCAACTGATTAATAGGTGGGGTCTTTTTTTTTTTGCTTTAAACAGAAATATGGATGTACCTTTCTTTCTACCTTTCTCTTATACCAAATTTTCACACTTTTAGCATCAGGATGTAAATAAGTGACCCAAGGTACCATAAAAAAAGAGAGATAGACTTGGACTGGGAATTTGGAGACCTATATTCTCATTTCACTCCTCTACTTTCTGTGAGACCTTGGGCAAGTACCTTCACCTCTCTATACCTCAGTTTCCACGTGTGTAAAATTAGAGTGTTAGACTAAATGATCTTTAAGAGCTCTTCCAGATTAAAAAAAAAATTGTATGAGTCAGTGGAATATGCAACCTGGTTCCTTTTTCAAAGATGATGTTGTTTAAGTTTGGGGTAACCTATTTTTGAGAACAGGCGCAATAATAAAATCTATAAATCCAAGATCAAGATGTCCTCAGATAAAATTCAAGATGAAATTCTATAAAAAGAAAGAAAGAACAAGAAAAGAGAAAGAAAGGGAAATGAAAAGAAATTTCTGTCTCTGTGAGCTGAACTAAGAATCCCAGTGTTCAGTTTTATTCCAATTTTCCCCCTTTGTTTTCACTGCACCTGGAGTTGTCTAAGGGAATGAGATCCAGAGCTACCTCCTTCCACAGAGCACTCACTGCCTAGGCGCATTCTCCCTTTAATTCACCTGGACTCTTCGTTTTTTCTTTCTTCATTCTGTTCTCCACCAAAAGTGTCCTGAGAACATGCATTGTGTTTTAAAGGGCACATGACATCTCCCCATGTCCTCCGTGTTATTTGTTATGCTCTGCAAATAAGTGAAACCATATGATAATTGACTCTCTCTGCTTGACTTATTTCACTCAGCATAATCTCTTCCAGTCCCGTCCATGTTGCTACAAAAGTTGGGTATTCATCCTTTCTGATGGAGGCCTAATACTCCATAGTATATATGGACCACATCTTCCTTATCCATTAGTCCATTGAAGGGCATCTTGGTTCTTTCCACAGTTTGGCGACCATGGCCATTGCTGCTATAAACATTGGGGTACAGATGGTCCTTCTTTTCACCACATCTGTATCTTTGGGGTAAATACCCAGTAGTGCAATTGCAGGGTCATAGGGAAGCTCTATGTTTAATTTCTTACGGAATCTCCACACTGTTCTCCAAAGTGGCTGCACCAACTTGCATTCCCACCAACAGTGTAAGAGGGTTCCCCTTTCTCCACATCCTCTCCAACACATGTTGTTTCCTGTCTTGCTAATTTTGGCCATTCTAACTGGTGTGAGGTGGTATCTCAATGTGGTTTTAATTTGAATCTTCCTGATGGCTAGTGATGATGCACATTTTTTCATGTGTCTGATAGCCATTTGTATGTCTTCATTGGAGAAGTATCTGTTCATATCTTCTGCCCATTTTTTGATATGATTATCTGTTTTGTGTGTGTTGAGTTTGTGGTCCATATACACTATGGAGTATTATGCCTCCATCAGAAAGGATGAATGCCCAACTTTTGTAGCAACATGGATGGGACTGGAAGAGATTATGCTGAATGAAATAAGTCAAGCAGAGAGAGTAAATTATCATATGGTTTCACCTATTTGCGGAGCATAACAAATAACACGAAGGACACGGGGAGATGGAGAGGAGAGGAAAGTTGGGGGAAATTGGAGGGGGAGTTGAATCATGAGAGACTGTGGACTCTGAAAAGCAATCTGAGGGTTTTGAAGGGGCAGGGGGCGGGAGGTTGGGGGAGCCTGGTGGTGGGTATTATGGAGGGCACGCATTGCATGGAGCATTGGGTGTGGTGCAAAAACTATGAATTCTGTTATGCTGAAAAGAAAAAAATATAAGCAAAGGAAATAAAATTATATGAAATTTAAAAAAGAAAAAATAGGGATGATAATATGTACCTCAGAGGTCTTATTTCATAGAGGGCGATAATATGTGTAAAAGCACTGTATAATCTCTACAAACCAACAGAGAAATATTGGTTATCCTCAGAATTTTATCCCTGAGAACAAACTTTCAGATCATCTAGTAAGGCCTCACTTAATAAATAAGGAAACTGAGGCCCAGAAAGGGCAAGGGATTTGTGTAGGATAATCATCATAAGAGTTCTTGCTTTCTTCCTTCAACACAGATGATCACAGAGTGGAGGAAGGACAGTCTGGGGTAAATATGGCTTTGGCCTTGCCTTCCCCAGATGCAGTCGCTGGCAGAGCAGAGGGGTGTAGGCAAATGTTGACAGCTCTGAATGTTTTGATGGAATTATCACTGGAAACTCTCCCCTCACAGGACAGAAAAGGAGAGAAAGTCAGAGTTACAGATAAACAAAAGCTTGGCAAAGGGAACTATTGCATAAATAAAAATGCTGAAGGGACTCTAGAGTACCAAGAATATCCCCTCTTCCTCATAGCTGAGGTTATCCTGTGATATATTACACCTTCAAATCCAGAGGCCAAATCTAACATTCCAGAAGTCTGCCTCATTCATTCAGCATTTAACAAATGCTTACTGCATGCTCACTGTGTTGGGTGCTATGCCAGGTGCTAGGGAGGAGACGGAGGTACAAATAAATACTTGGAGTGCAAGTGGGCAAGCAACTAAAATTATGTATGAACAAAAGTTCCTTGGGAGTACAAAGGAAAGAAGGACAAGACTACAGCACCATTAGCTAAGAAAAGCTCCACAGAGGAGAGGATATTTGGGTGTTAAATGGGTACTCCCTCAGTAGAGAAAACAGGGACTGATAATAAATGTGTCAAAGATACTATCTCATTTATTTCTACGTGTTAAGTGCCTTTGTTACCTCCAGGTAAAGGATGAGGAAAGTGGAATTCATAGAGATTAGGTAAGTTGACAGCTAGTTCAAGTATAAGTCAGAGCCAAGATTTGAACCTAGATATATGTGATTCCAATCCCTGTTATCCTAATTACTACATCACTATTTTGGGAATTTGGTCAGAAGGTCCAAAAGTACAGAGGTCTGAAACAAGCAGGATTATTTGTTCCAGAAATAAGAATTCTCCAATTGGTGGTGGGAGTGGAGGACAAGGCTGGACTTGATTCTATAGTTAGTGGGGAAGCAATGCATGTTTATAAATAGGGGGTAATATGATCAGATTGTGTTTTGTTTAGCAATACCATTCTGGGTACAATATGGAGAATAGATTATAATGGGTTGAGGGGAAAGTAAATATCAAGGCAAGATAGGGTGCTTTGGACTAAAGGTAGTAGCAGTAGAGAAATTAACAGAGAGGGCACTCAGAAGATAGAATCAATAGGAGTTGATGATAGATTATATGTGTGTTTGGGAGAAAGAGGAGTCTAGGATGACTTCCAGGTTTCTGGCTTGGGTGATTAGCAGAAGATCTAATTAATCAGGATCAAAAATACAAAAAAAAAGATTTAAGGGAGAGACACACTGAGTTTGAAGGGCATTTGGATAAAGATTGCCAGTTGGAATTTGGGGATATAAAAGCATATATGCAGTTAGTAACTGAAGCCTCAAAAATGATTGAGCTTGCCCTATAGAATCTACAGTCTAGATAAAGAAGAGTTTGAGGCAGAAGAACCCTGTAAAACATTGGCATTTAAGAGTTGAGAGGAAGAAAAGAAGCCTGCAAAGCAAACATTTATGAGAATTCTTCCATCACTACCACCACACCCTATAGCTGGAGCGTGGCATACATTCTAAGGTCAACAATATAGAAACACTGAGTACTACAGTAAACCACAGATGAATACATAAAGGAACTGTAGAGCTAGTATAGTGTCCCCATCCCACATACCTATTCCCAGATATACTGCAAACAGTGTGGATAATGTTACCAAAGAGTATTTTACATTCACCTAATATTGTTTCCATTGATGACCCAGGAGGAAAAGTTTGATTAAAACCTTGATTAAACATTTGATTTAAAAGTTCCATTCCTTCTGTTGACTCAAATGGTCTTGTTGGCTCTCCATGATATTGTCTCTGTACAATTCCAAGAGTCTATCTTAGCAAACTGGAAAACAAAAAATAATTTCATCTAATGGATCTGAGAATTCATTTGCCTTCATCAATTTTCTACATCTTGAAAGTCAATATAAATTTATATTTAAAAATCACTAGTTAAATCTGGAAGCACATTGACTGTTCACTATGTAGCACCCCTCACCCTATCCTAACAAAAATCTTCTCTTCATAAAAAAAAATGATTTCAATGTAGTGGTTAAGCAAGCCAAAAGAATCGATGTTGGAGTTGCACTCACATATTGCCAAAGGGGGTGGATTTAGGGTTTATTTGTCACTCCTTCAGACAACTAGGTCTATTGCAAGACAAATCAATGTTGAGCCACACTTAGTCATCATTGATCAATTATTCCATGATCAATTTAGATTTGTTCTCCCAAGAGGTTTTAAATAAGTTTAGCTAAAAGGGAACTTGCTGCCTGTCTGTATTAGCTTTTGCAGAACAATCTTTGTCCCTATCTCTGTGACATGGTGTTGATATATGACAATAACCAGAGACTTGCTTATTTTGAAATCAGAAACCCTAGAGACTAGCTTTTAATTTCAGCACCTTTGTTATGATAAACTCATTTCAACAGAAACTTTCTTGGCCATGTCAAACTTTTCATCACCTCTGGGAGAAGACTTTCTTTCTTTTGAGAACATTGAGGAAGGGGGTTGGGGCAAAACATCACAGACCTGGGGCTATGTGCTGGTTACCAATTCCACTTTTCCAGATCTTGGATGATGTTGGGTCAACTCCTGGGCCTATCAGCCTATTTTGGGTCAATGAGGTCAAAGTTCAGTCATGGTTCTTGTCTCCATGTGGCTCTCTGTATGTGAACTGCAGACTATCTCCCTCCCTCAGTCGTGTGTGTGTGTGTGTGTGTGTGTGTGTGTGTGTGTATGCATGCATCCTGCAAAAGAAAATGAGAAAAGATGAGGACATGAAAGATGAATCAGCCAAATCTAGTCCCTGACTTATAAATTATCATCTCAATGCCTTCCTACCCTGCCTTTGCCCCTGTGCCCTAGCTGGAGTCCCATTCAGAATGACTTGATGCTCTCTCAGAGCATGTAGGTTTGGCAGGACAGGAAACTAATCCCAGGGAGTGGATTGAAGGCTGAGTTGAGCTGCCTACTTGTTAGTTCCACTTTCAGGTTGAGAATAAGGGCCTCCTTTTCCTTCTCCTCTCTGAAAGGAACCTCCTGCTTCCATTCTAGACCTTCCAATGGGGGCCCTGAGGTGTGGCTACTTGCCCCATTGTGGTTTACATGGCTTCTGATGAACTAGTCCAACAATAATTTAATACAGTATTTCCACTGACAAATGTCTTCAGAGTTCCAAATATGGATGTACAAATAAGCTTTAAGTGCACACCCTATTAGTAAATTGGTAATGACTTAATGTTATTCAGAAACTTTTAATTATGAAAAATGCTTTATTTTTTGTCTACCTCTTTAAGCTGTGAGCAATTTAAAAGCAGGGCATTCATTGCCTCAGAATGTGATAAGAAAGAAAAGTATATATAAATGAGCTTTGACTATTGTATGTATGACTTAAAAACAATGCCAAGTCAGTGTCCATAGTAGCCAAACTATGGAAAAAGACTAGATGTTATCAACAGATGAATGGATAAAGAAGATGTGGTATATATACACAATGGAATAATATGCAGCCATCAAAAATGAAATCTTGCCGTTTGTAACCACATAGGTGAAACTAGAGGTTATTATTCTAAGCGAAATAAGTCAGAGAAAGACAATTATCATATGATCGCACTGATATGAAGAATTTGAGAAACATGATAGAGGATCATAGGAGAAGGAAGGGAAAAATGAAACATGATGAAACCAGAGAGGGAGAAAAACCATAAGGAGCTCTTAATCTCGGGAAACAGACAGGGTTCCTGGAGGTGAGGGGGGTGGGAGGGATGAGGTGGCTGAGTTACGGACATTGGGGAGGGTATGTGCTATGGTGAGCTCTGAGAATTGTGTACAACTGATGATTCACAGACCTGTATCCCTGAAACAAGTAATACATTGTATGTTAATAAAATAAATTAATTCATTAAAATAAAATTAAAAATTAAAAAAATTAAAAGGAAAAAATTGCCTAAGACATAAAGAGTGCTTCTTGAGTCTCAGGATCTGTTGTGGATACTTAGTCTTTGTAAAAATGTCTTAAGAAATGTACTATTATTATCCCAATTTTAGAGACAAATTAATGTGACACAAAGAGGCTAAGCAACTTGCTAAAAATTACAGCTATTATGATGCCATGCTGGGATTCAAATTCAGTGTGATTCCAACTTGGCATTACTACACCTCAGTTTCCTGCCTTGAAATCTTTGCTCATACTGTTCCTTATTCCTCTAATGTTTCCCCCCCGCAATTTTTGGAATTTCTCCCATCCCTTGAGGACAAGGGATGCCACTTCCTTCATGATGAATTCCATATCCCCCTAATTGGAATCATCCTCATTTTCTGCATTTCCAGGGCTTTTCAAGCTTCTCTTATGGAGCTTTTCACACTTTGCCTTTGATTCATGTAATTTACAAACTTTTTATCAAGTGTGCTAAGCACCTTCCCTCATAGATCATAGTGATTTTCAGGAGGAGGCTGGACTTTGCTCACCTCTTTAAGTGCCCAGTAGTGAGTCTTACACAAAGTAGGTGAGTAAGACATGGTCCCTCCCCTCAAACAATTTACAATCACCAACCTAAACACGTCATTCCTCTTCAAGAAGACCTGATGCCCAATGTGCACAGAACACATTTGCCATTTGAGGGACAAGTTCCATATCTTGGAACCCTTATAATGGTCTTTTCTTGAGTTGTCCCTGGAACAGAGGATAAACTGGCATGACTTAGTAATCATAGCAACCTTAGAATACTTGATGAAATGGAACTTAGCTGAGCCTCTCACCTGAAATAGGAATCTCTTCTTCAGAGTCCTTGCCAGAAGAGCTCCCCATGAGCATTGCTCAGGACATGGCAGGTGCCTCTTCCCTCATGAAGTCGGTCTGAACCCATATGTATAGCCTTGTTGGTAGGAAAGTTTCTAGAGTTGAGCTATAATCTGCCTTTCTCACATATCTAGGACCTTATTCCTCCTTGTGCCCCTCAAAATCACACCACAACAAATCTGGTTTTTTTAGCCAATTATTTTGTCAGAGTGGTCCTGATAAACTCTTCAATGACTTCTTCATCATTACACTTGCCACACTGGATTACCCTTTTAGTTATTTGATGGATTACTTAGCAAATGGCCCCCAAGGAGCTGGAAATGATTGATTCTCATTTCCATGTATAGATATTATCAAGGGAAGAGCATTGGCTTGTTAAACTCCTAAATGGTAAGATAACATCCATCCACTCACAGTGCAGAACTGTGGCCACCTACTTCTTGCACTCCATGGGTCTTGGTGTGAGCACTGCCTTCTTCCATTTACACCACACAGTGTCCTGAGAACATATGATTCTTGCCCCTCTATCTTCTTTTGGAGTTTTGCATGACTTGGCCCAGCCCACATTTCAGGGATATGGGACAGTTTGTGGCCTGGAGGTTCTGGGCAGGCTCAGTTTGCTACCAAGAAAGTTGACCTTCTTCCCTAAAACCTCTAAACTTCATACACCTAAGTTTTTCCACCCTACCCCCATGATACACAGAGGGACTTATGCAGGTCTGGCCTACTGACCAGCCATGGTAGTCCAGAGCTCACCAAGGCAGAGGCTGCTCCCAGTGAGACCTGAGATTATAAATGTATCAATAGATTTACAGACCTTTAGTAATTTTTCTGAATATTGATGAAGTCTTAAGTGTCAGAATAATTACCCTACCTCTAATATTAAGGCCTAGAAATAAAATGACCAGTTTTAAGTTTTGAATCAAAAATTGTAAAAAAAAAAAAAACAGTTCATCTGGATGGCATATAAATGTATTCAATGTAAGATTTATCCTAATTCCATTGATTCCTTTTTATTCACTACTCTATTTTGTGTCTGAGGCCAAAGATGAAAGAGATTAAATCAGGAACATGGGTCTCTTACATGTGCTATTGTCAAGGAGAGACTGAAATCAGAGCCAGTTTCAAATTTGATTTTCACTATCGACTGTTTTGTCTTGGGCAAGTCACTTAAACTCTCTGAGCCTCAGTTATATCATGTGAAAAATCAGGACAGTAATCTCTGCCTCACCTACCTCAGGGCTGGATAGAGGATGCTGTGAAACAAAATACATGAAGATTCTGACTTGTTTTCCTTAAAAATATCTGAAATAACACAGGGTCTGCCTTTTGGGCTGCCAATGAGTTAAGGCTGAGAAGTAGAATGATATCTGGGTCCCAATTTCCCCAACCCACTCCTGAAGAGAGTAGTTAAGATGAGGTGGGGGAAAAAGGGCCTTGGCATCTGCAGACCCTCTTTGTTCATGCTCATTTAAATATAAAGTGTGAGTTTGTGTCTTGTTTTCTGAGTAGTACCTTTATCCTTAAAACTAGACTTGACCTGGGACACCTGGGTGGCTCAGTTGGTTAAGCGGCTGCCTTTGGCTCAGGTCATGATCCCAGCATCCTGGATCGAGACCCACATCGGGCTCCTTGCTCGGCAGGGAGCCTGCTTCTCCCCCTGCCTCTGCCTGCCACTCTGTCTGCCTGTGCTCGCTCACTCTCTCTCCCTGTCTCTCTGACAAATAAATAAATTTTTAAAAAATTTAAAAAAAACTAGACTTGACCTAACAGCATGTGGCAGGAGTCACAAATTTGTCATCCAGCCATCTGCAGTTCCAAATATTCACCCTAAGAGGTGGCAGATAGGAGAAGGCTGTAGAAAAGCATATATTTCTAGGGTTTTTGTTTTCCTTGTGTGAGGGAGCAGCAATCTCTTTGACTGAGTTTCTGATCTTTTTGAACTGTTTTGTTGGGATTCAATAAAGTCTTCCAAAGTCACATCTTCTCATATTCTCTCATTCTCTGCCTTCAATCATTTCCTCTCTATCTCATGTTGGATTAACTCATTAGCAGTCTCAAACTCTGCTATGTCCCTGCTTCTGAGGAGCTCCCTTCAGTTTTCTACCATGCGAAGCATATTACATGTGGCAATTGGCAACACTCTCTATATTTAATGAGGCTTCTGTACAATACAATTCCAGAACATTTTTCCCCTTCAAAGTGTGTGCTGCCCAATAACGACTTAAGCATAAATCCTAATGTTTTGACTTTCATGCTTCTCCTGAAATACTATCACTAATGACTTTTTATGACTATTGGAGATCTTCAACTAGAGATTGAATTAAAACACTGGTGGGTGTCTGGGTGGCTTGAGCGTCTGCCTTTGGCTCAGGTCATGATCCTGGGGTCCTGAGATCGAGCCCTGCATTGGGCTCCCTGCTCAGCGGGAAGCCTGCTTCTCCCTTTCCTACTCCTCCTGCTTGAGTTCCCTCTCTCACTGTGTCTGTCAAATAAATAAATAAATAATCTTTGGGGAAAAAAAACACTGGCAACAAATATCCATGAATCATGTAAAAAAGCCCAAAATTAAATGTCATTTTGCATACAAGAACAATTTTATTAACATTTCTTTGATTGATACACCTGATATTGTCAAGACTTGTGTTAAGAAAAAATTGTTCATAGAATTTTATCACATTATATTACATTTATATTCTATCATATTTTCCCATTGTCTAACACTACAAAAAAATAAGTATTCCTGATGGGAAAGAAACAATTTATTCTCAAGAGCACATTTTAGGATATAACAAGATTTTTTAAAGAATATGTATTAAATAGATTTGCTAACTTTATTAGCAATAAGTTCTATAATAAGACTGGGGAAAATGTGCTAAGTATTATGCTAAATATTATGACCTCACTCTATGAATCACTGATGGGTGTTTGGGATGGAGTTTTCCTCCGTCAAACACACCCCCAAGTAAGCTATCCAGAATGCTTTCTGGTTCATCTGGGAAATCTCCCACGGCTTCTGGAGTGTTAAACAAGATTCTTTTAACAAGGATTTAGAGACCAAACTCCCAATTCCATTTACAATAGAACCAAAAAACCATTATATACCTTGGAATAAACCTAACTAAAGAGGTAAAGGATCTATACTCTAGGAATTACAAAACCCTCATGAAAGAAATTGAAGAAGACACAAAAAGATGGAAAAACATTTCATGCTCATGGATCAGAAGAATAAATATTGTTAAAATGTCTATGCTGCCCAGAGCAATCTATACTTTCAAAGCCATCCCAATCAGAATGCCAATGGCATTTTTTCAAAATACTAGAACAAACAATCTTAAATTTTGTATGGAACCAGAAAAGACCCCAAATTGCCAAGGAAATGTTGAAAAAGATAAAGCTGGGGGCATCACATTGCCTGATTCCAAGCTTTATTACAAAGCTGTGATCACCAAAACAGCATGGTACAGGCAAAAAAAACAGACACATAAACCAATAGAACAGAACAGAGAGCCCAAATATGGATTCTCAACTCTATGGTCAACCAATCATTGACAAGCCAGGAAAAAATATCCAATGGAAAAAAGACTGTCTCTTCAATAAATTGTGCTGGGAAAATTGGACAGCTATGTACAGAAGAATGAAACTGGACCATTCTCTTACACCATACACAAAGATAAACTCAAAATGGATGAAAGACCTTCATGTGAGATGGGAATCCATCAAAATCCTAGAGGAGAACATAGGCAGTAACCTCTTCAACATCAGCCACAGCAACTTCTTTCAAGACACATCTCCAAAGACAAGGGAAACAAAAACAAAAATGAATTTTGGGGACTTCATCAAGATAAAAAGCTTCTGCACAGCAATGGAAATAGTCAACAAAACACAGAGGCAACGCACAGAATGGGAGAAGATATTTGCAAATAACACTACAGACAAAGGATGAATATCCAAGTTCTATAAATAATTTCTCAAACTCAAAACCCAAAAACAGATAATCAAGTCAAAAAATGGGCAGAAGACATGAGCAGACACTTCTCCAAAGAAGACATACAAATGACTAACAGACGCATGAAAAAGTGTCCATCATTAGCCATCAGGGAAATTCAAATCAACACCGCATAAAGATACCACCTTACACCAGTTAGAATGGCAAAAATTGACAAGACAGGAAACAACAAATATTAGAGAAGTTGTGGAGAAAGGGGAGCCCTCTTACACTATTGGTGGTAATGCAAATTGGTGCAGCCACTTTGGAAAATAGTGTGGAAGTTCCTCAAAAATATAAAAATAAAGCTACCCTATGACCCGGCACCCACACTACTGGGTAATTATCCCAAAGATGTAGTGAAAAGAAGGGTCATATGCACCCCAATATTCATAGCAGCAATGCCCACAATAGCCAGAATGTGGAAAGAGCCAATATGTTCTTCAGCAGACAAATGGATAAAGAAGATGTGATCCAGGGGTGCCTGTGTGGCTCATTTGGTTAAGCATCTGCCTTCGGCTCAGGTCATGATCCCAAGGTCCTGGGATGGAGCCCCATGTCGAGCTTCTTGCTGAGTGGGGAGTCTGCTTCTCTCCCTTTGCCTGCACCTCCCCCTGCTTGTGCTCACTCTTGCTATCTCTCTGTCAAATAAATAAATAAAATGTTAAAAAAAAAGATGTGGTACATATACACAACCAAATTTTACTCAGCCATCAGAAAGGATGAATGCCCAACTTTTGCATCAAGATGGGTGGGAATGGAGGAAATTATGCCAAATGAAATGAGTCAAGGAGAGAAAGTCATCATCATATGGATTCACTTATTTGTGGAATATAAGGAATAGCATGGAGGACATTAGGAGAAGGAAGGAAAAAATGAAGGGGAAGAAATTGGAGTAGGAGATGAACCATGAGAAACTATAGACTCTGGGAAACAAACTGAGGGTTTTAGAATGGAGGGGGTGGGGGGATGAGTGAGCCTGGTGGTGGGTATTAAGGAGGGCACGAATTGCATGGAGCACTGGGTGTTATACATGAAAAATGAATCATGGAACACTACATTAAAAACTAATGATGTACTGTATAGTGACTAATATAACACAATAGTAAAAAAAAATAGAAACCAAACTTCAACTAGGACATGTTTTTAGAATGGATGCAACTTGGATGTCAAATTTATCCCTTAAATTAGAATTTTCTTTTACTTATAATATTAAGTGAATGCAAAATACACCTTAAAACAAGAGCACCTGCATCAGGCAAGGTAGATAGAAAGTAGGACAGGTTTGGGGCAGCAAAAGTAATTATCAACAAACTCACAGTCCTATTACTTTATGACAAAGATAGATATGTCCCCAAAGGATGGATCAGTAATCCTGGGAGACTCATTAATTACTTCTCAGTCCTTCCCTTTGTGAAAAGTGGCTTTCTTAACTTAATGTCACAGGGGACATCTTTGAATCAATGAGCATATAGTGTTGGCATTGGAAGGGCCTTCAAAGCAGGATAACATATCATGAACATCTACTATGTTCCAAGACTAGTGTTAAATGCTGGAAAAGTAAAAAATCAATAAGGCATAGGCCTACCCTCAAGAATCTATCTAGTTTGACTTCCTAATTCTACACATGGAAAACTGGTCCACAGAGTAGAAGGGCTTTATCCAAGGTCATTCACTACTCAGAAGCAAGAGTTTTCATTGAACTAGGGTTCAGATACTCTTTTTTCCTCACTATGTTGTTGCCTTATAATACAGTCTTATGAGATGCTATCTTTTTTTTGTATTCCTGACACCATTTATTTTTTTTTAATTTCTTTTCAGCGTAACAGAATTCATAGTTTTACACCACACCCAGTGCTCCATGCAATGCGTGCCCTCCATAATACCCACCACCTGGCTCCCCCAACCTCCCACCCCCCGCCCCTTCAAAACCCTCAGGTGGTTTTTCAGAGTCCATAGTCTCTCATGGTTCATCTCCCCCCCAATTTCCTTCAACTCCCTTCTCCTCTCCATCTCCCCATGTCCTCCGTGTTATTTGTTATGCTCCGCAAATAAGTGAAACCATATGATAATTGACTCTCTCTGCTTGACTTATTTCACTCAGCATAATCTCTTCCAGTCCCGTCCATGTTGCTACAAAA
>PISX010013075.1:0-58141 GCA_004024625.1 Mellivora capensis | reverse complement strand
AACTAGAGGGTATCATGCTTAGTGAAATAAGTCAATCAGAGAAAGACAACTATCATATGATATCCCTGATATGAGGAAGTGGAGATGCAACATGGGGTTTAGGGGGGTAGGAAAAGAAGAAAAGAATCAAGATGGGATTGGGAGGGAGACAAACCATAAGTGACTCTTAATCTCACAAAACAAACTGAGGGTTGCTGGGGGGAGGGGGGTCGGAAAAGGGGGGTGGGGTAGTGGACATTGGGGAGGGTATGTGCTATGGTTAGTGCTGTGAAGTGTGTAAACCTGGCGATTCACAGACATGTACCCCTGGGGATAAAAATACTTTATATGTTTATAAAAAATAAAAAATTTTTATTAAAAATTTTTATTAAAAAATGGAAGCTCTAACTGCTAGGATAAATGAGGCAGAAGAAAGAATTAGTGATATAGAAGACCAAATGACAGAGAATAAAGAAACTGAGAAAAAGAGAGATAAACAACTACTGGACCATGAGGGGAGAATTCGAGAGATAAGTGATATCAAAAGATGAAACAGTATTAGAATAATTGGGATCCCAGAAGAAGAAGAAAGAGCAGAGGGGCAGAAGGTATATTGGAGCAAATTATAGTAGAGAATTTCCCTAAATTGGCAAAGGGACAAGAATCAAAATCCAGGAAGCACAGAGAAGCCCCCTCAAAATCAATAAAAATAGGTCCCCACCCCACCATCTAATAGTATAACTTACAAGTCTTAGTGACAAAGAGAAAATCTTGAAAACAGCTTGGGACAAGAGGTCTGTAACATACAATGGTAGAAATATTAGACTGTCACCAGACCTATCCACAGAGACCTGGAAGGCCGGAAAGAACTTCAGTATATTCAGAGCACTAAACGAGATAAATATGCAGCCAAGAATACTATATCCAGCTAGGCTGTCACTGAAAATAAAAGGAGAGAGAAAAAGCTTCCAGAACAAATGAAAACTGAAAGAATTTGCAAACACCAAACCAGCCCTACAGGAAATATTGAAAGGGGTCCTCTAAGCAAAGACAGAGCCTAAAAGTAACAGACCAGAACAGAACAGAGACAACATACAGTAACAGTCACCTTACAGGCAATACAGTAGCACTAAACTCATATCTTTCAATAGTTACCCTGAATATAAATGGGCTAAATGCCCTAATAAAAAAACACAGGGTATCAGAATGGATTAAAAAAAAAAAAAGACCCACTGATATGCTGTCTACAAGAAACTCATTTTAGACCCAAAGACACCTCCAGATTTAAAGTGAGGGGGTGGAAAATAATTTACCATGCTAATGGACATCGAAAGAAAGGTGGGGTGGCAATCCTTATATCAGATAAGTTAGATTTTAAGCCAAAGACTATAATAAGAGATGAGGAAGGACACTAAATTGTTAGATCCTCTTGTTGGACAGACCCTTTAAATACTTAATACTTTAAATATCTATGCCTCTAACATGGGAGCAGCCAATTATATAAACTAGTTAATCACAAAGTCAAAGAAACACATCAACAATACTACAGTAATAGTAGGGGACTTTAACACCACCCTTACTGAAATGGACAGATCATCTAAGAAAAGATCAACAAGGAAATAAAGGCTTTAAATAACACACTGGATCAGATGGACATCACAGATATATGTAGAACATTCCATCCCAAAGCAACAGAGTACACATTCTTCTCTAGTGTATGCAACATTCTACAGAATATATCACATCCTGGACCATAAATCAGGTCTCAACTTGTACCAAAAAATTGTGATCATTCTCTGCATATTTTCGACCATAATGCTCTGAAACTAGAACTCAATCACAAGAGGAAAGAACTCAAATACATGGAGGCTAAAGAGCATCCTACTAAAGAATGAATGGGTGAACCAGGAAATAAAAGAAGAATTTAAAAAATTCATGGAAACAAATGAAAATGAAAACACAATTGTTCAAAATCTTTGGGTCACAGCAAAGGCAGTTCTGAGAGGAAGGAATATAGCAATACAAGCCTTTCTCAAGAAACAAGAAAGGTCTCAAGTACACAACCTAACCCTACACTTAAAGGAGCTGGAGAAAGAACAGCAAAGAAAGCCTAAACTTGGAAGGAGAAAAGAAATAATAAAGATCAGAGCATAAATCAATGATCTAGAGTCCAAAAAATGAGTAAAACAAATCAATGAATCTAGGAGCTGGTTCTTTGAAAGAATTAATGAGATTGATAAACCCCTGGCCCGACTTATCAAAAAGGAAAGAGAAAGGACCCAAATAAAGAAAATCATGAATGAAAGAGGAGAGATCACAACCAACATCAAAGAAATACAAGCAATTATAAGAACATATTATGAGCAACTATACATCAGCAAATTTGACAATCTGGAAGAAATGGATGCATTCCTAGAGACATATAAACTACCACACCTGAACCAGGAAGAAATAGAAAACCTGAACAGACCCATAACCAGTAAGGAGATTGAAGCAGTCATCAAAAATCTCCCAACAAACAAGAGCCCAGGGCCAGACGGCTTCCTGGGGGAATTCTACCAAACATTTAAAGAAGAATTAATACCTATTCTCCTGGAACTGTTCCAAAAAATAGAAATGGAAGGAAAACTTCCAAACTCATTTTATGAGGCCAGCATTACCTTGATCCCAAAACCAGACAAAGGCCCCATCAAAAAAGAGAATTACAGACCAATATCCTTGATGAACACAGATGTGAAATTCTCACCAAAATACTAGCCAATAGGATCCAACAGTGCATTAAAAGGATTATTCACCATGACCAAGTGGGATTTATTCCAGGGCTGCAAGGTTGGTTCAACATCCGCAAATCAGTCAATGTGATACAATACCTTAATAAAAGAAAGAACAAGAACCATCTGATACTCTCAAAAGATGCTGAAAAACATTCGACAAAGTTCAGCATCCTTTCTTGATCAAAACTCTTCACAGTGTAGGCATTGAGGGTACATACCTCAATATCATCAAAGCCATCTATGAAAAACCCACAGCAAATATCATTCCAATGGGGGAAAACTGAAAGCTTTTCTCCTAAGGTCAGGAACATGGCAGGGATGTCCAGTATCTCCACTGTTATTCAACATTACTAGGAGTCTTAGCCTCAGCAATCAGACAACAAAAAGAAATAAAAGGCATTGGAATCGGCAAAGAAGAAGTCAGACTCTCACTCTTTGTAGATGATATGATACTATATGTGGAAAACCCAAAAGACTCCACTCCAAATCTGTTAGAACTTGTACAGGAATTCAGTAAAGTGTCAGGATATAAAATCAATGCACAGAAATCAGTTGCATTTCTATACAGCAACAGCAAGACAGAAGAAAGAGAAATAAAGGAGTCAGTCCTATTTAAAATTACATCCCAAACTGTAAGAGACCTAGGAATAAACCTAACCAAAGAGGCAAAGAATCTGTACTTAGAAAACTATAAAATACTCATGAAAGAAATTGAGGAAGACACAAAGAAATAGAAAAACGTTCTATGCTCATGGAGTGGAAGAACAAATATTCTGAAAATGTCTACGGTACCTAAAGCAATCTATACATTTAATACAATCCCTATCAAAATACCATCAAATTTAAAAAAAAATAGAAGAAATAATCCTAAAATTTATATGCAACCAGAAAAAACCCCGAATAGCCAGAGGAATGTTGAAAATGAAAGCCAAAGTTAGTGGCATCACAATTCCAGATTTCAAGCTCTATTACAAAGCTGTCCTCATCAAGACGGCATGGTACCGGCACAAAAACAGACACACAGATCAATGGAACAGAATAGAGACCCCAGAAATGGACCCTCAACTCTATGGTCAACTAATCTTCAACAAAGCAGGAAAGACTGTCCAATGGAAAAGACAGTCTTTTCAACAAGTGGTGTTGGGAAAATTGGACAGCCACATGCAGAAGAATGAAACTGGGCCATTTCCTTACACCACACACAAAAATAGACTCAAAATAGATGAAAGACCTCAATGTGAGAAGAAATCAAAATCAAAATCCTTGAGGAGAACACAGGGAGCAACCTCTTTGACCTCAGCCACAGCAACTTCTTCCTAGAAACATCACCAAAGGCAAGGGAAGCAAGAACAAAATGAACTACTGAGACTTAATCAAGATCCAAAGCTGTTGCACAGCAAAGGATACATTCAACAAAACCAAAGACAACTGCCAGAATGGGAAAAGATATTTGCAAATGATATATCAGATAAAGAGCTAGTATTCAAAACCTATAAAGAACTTATTAAACTCAACATCCAAAGAACAAATAATCCAATCAAGAAGTGGGCAGAGGACACGAACAGACATGGCCCACAGACCATATGAAAAAGTGCTCAACATTACTCGGCATCAGAGAAATACAAATCAAAACTACAGTGAGATACCACCTCACACCAGTCAGAATGACTAAAATTAACAAGTCAGGAAATGACAGATGTTGGCAAGGATGCAGAGATAGGGGAACCCTCCTACACTGCTAGTGGGAATGCAAGCTGGTGCAGCCACTCTGGAAAAGAGTACGGAGTTTCCTCAAAACGTTGAAAATAGAGCTACCCTATGACCCAGCAATTGCACTACTGGGTATTTACCCCAAATATACAAATGTAGTGATCCAAAGGGGCACGTGCACCCAAATGTTTATAGCAGTAATGTCTACAGTAGCCAAATTATGGAAAGAACCTGGATGCCCATCAACAGATGAATGGATAAAGAAGATATATATATATATATATATATATATATATATACACATATGTATGTACGTGTGTGTGTGTATTCACACAAACACATATACATGTGCATATACACACACAGTGGAATACTATGCAACCATCAAGAGAAACAAAATCTTGCCATTTACAACGATGTGGATAGAATTAGAGGGTGTTATGCTAAGTGAAATAAGTCAATCAGAGAAAGACAATTATATGATTTCTCTGACATGAGGAATTTGAGAGGCAGGGCAGGAGGTTATGGGAGGGGATGAAACAAGATGAGATCGGGAGAGAGATAAACTGTAAGAGACTCTTACTCATGAAACAAACTGAGGGTTGCTGGGGGTAGGGGTGTAGGAATGGGGTGGCTAGGTTATGGACATTGGGGAGGGTATGTGCTATGGTGAGCCTGTGAAATGTGTAAGCCTGATGATTCACAGACCTTTACACCAGGACAAATAATACATTATATATTAATGAAAAAAATAGAAATATAAATGGAAATGGGTTCTTTCTGGAAGAAAATGTATTTTTAATGGAAATGTCAGAAAAGAATGAATCTAAGTTTATGACTAACATCAAGATGTGAAGATTTAACATTTTTTCTCAATCAGATGTTACTGATTTTATGGATTTAAAGAAATATATGTAAAAAACAAAGGAAAACACTCTGATATTAGAAACTGATAACTTCCCAAATTAGAGATAATCCCATTAAAGTCATTGGTATATAACTTAAAGCTTTTTTTTTTAAAGAGAGCCAATTGTTGTTATCTATTCTTAAGTTAGTCATCAAAGTATAGAGAGTGTTATAACATTTTTAAAATACTGTGAAAATAATTTAGCTTTGTGGCTTTCACACCTCACTAGAAGCAATCATTGATTTGGTTTGTATTATCATAAAACAATTTTATTTATAAGATCCTCCTTTTACAAGGGTGCCTGGCTGGTTCAGTCAGTTAAGCTAAGCATCTGCCTTTGGGTCAGTCATGATCCCTGTGTCCTGGCATGGAGCCTGAGCCCTGGAGTCTAGAATTGGGCTCTTTGCTCAGTGGGGAGCCTGATTTTCCCTCTGCTCAGCCCCTCCCCCATTCGTGCTCTCTCTCACTCACACTCTCTCTCAAATAAATAAATAAAATCTTTTTTAAAAAATAAAATCTTAAAAAAATCATCCTTTTACTATTTCCTTGGTCCACTATTCAGCTCCTACCTCTTATTCCCTTGGCTTATCTACCTTGCAAAAAATCTTACAACTGGTTATTTGCAATGTGATATGTTGTTGAAATAATCCAGAAAACCAAATTATGTTAAAAATTCGGGGGGCACCTGGGTGGCTCAGTGGGTTAAAGCTCAGGTCATGATCCCAGGATCCTGGGATCGAGCCCCGCATGGGCTCTCTGCTCAGCAGGGAGCCTGCTTCCCCCCTCTCTATCTGCTTGCCTCTCTGCCTACTTGTGATCTCTGCCTGTCAAATAAATAAATAAAATCTTTGAAAAAAAATTGGGACATTGTAATACATAACTCTGTTGATTCATACAGAGTTTGAGGTGAGCAAAAACGTCCAAGTGTAAAAAATTTGTTATAAAACTGTGGCTCTTTTTATATTTGTAATATTTCAATTTTAGGCATAAATTTGGAATTTTTATGCTGTTGAAATTAATCTTGACTTTGCTTGTTGTTTAAAATATTCAATTATTTTTATGTTTTGCAATCTAACACATTTTAAACTGTTCCTTTTTACTTTGTGTCATCTGCCTATTTGAAAATCACATGGTTCATATCTTCATCAAAATCTGGTTAGGGGTGCCTGGGTGGCTCAATTGGTTGAGTGGCTGCCTTCAGCTCAGGTCATGATCCCAGGGTCCTGGGATAGAGTCCCGTATTGGGCTCCCTGCTCAGCAGAGAGCCTGCTTCTCTCTTTCCCTCTGCCTGCTGCTCTGCATACTTGTGCTCTCTATTTCTCTGTCGAATAAAGAAATAAAATCTTAAAAGGAAAATCTGGTTATATCAAGAAAAGAGTCCTAGGATACTGACCTAACACTGGTATCCTATGGAGCCAGGGGTGAACCTAACACTGGGAGTGACTCTGCCCAACCATTTACCATACAGCTTCTGCTTCTTCATATTGTCTCTGATGGTGTTGATTACGGATTTTCAAGACATAGATTTCTGTCTGGATTATATCTTCTTTGCTGTCTTCACTTTCATCTTAGAGGATCACATACAGTTTCATGGCTTAAAATACAACAATGTGTTAATATGTCCAAATTTATTACTCCAGCTTGGACATCTCCCCTGAACTCAGATTTATTCATCAAACTGCCTACATGACATTTCATCTGGAGGTCTAACTCCCACTTCAAATGAACATATCCCAAAATAGTTTGTTTCTCTCCCCCTCACCCTATACTTAAAAACTTCTTATTTTGCAAATGGTATCTTTGTTCTTCCTGTTCCTCAGGCTTAAATCCATGGAGTCAGCTTTGATTCCTTTCTCTCTCTCTCTCTTTCTCTCTCCCTTCATATAAGCAACAGCAAAAACTTTGGCCCCTTTCTTTAAACATATCCAATATTGGGGGAGATGAACCATGAGAGACTGTGGACTCTGAGAAATTAACTGAGGGTTTTGGAGGGGAGGGGAGTGGGAGGTTGGGTGAGCCTGGTGGTGGGTATTGTGGAGGACACGTATTGCATGGAGCAGTGGGTGTGGTGCATAAACAAGGAATTCTGGAACACTGAAAAGAAATTAAAAAGTAAATAAAAATTTAATTGAAAAAAAAAGGCAAATCAAAACCACAATGAGATACTACTTTTCACCCACTAGGATGGCTGTAATCAAAAGTATAACAAGGGTGGGGATTAAGGCGTACACTTGTCATGGTGAGTGGCAAGTGATGTATGGGTGTGTTGAATCACTATATTATAGGCCTGAAACTAAAAAAACACTATATGTTATATATATAAAACATATATCCAATATTTGGCCACTTCTTAACAACTCTGCTCTTATTACTCTGGGTCTGGTCATGATCATCTCTTCTATGCATAGTTGCAGTAACCACTATTTGATCTCCTCACTGTTCACATTTGTTTCCGCAGTCTATTCTACACATTATAGGTGGGATGATCCCCTCAAACTGATCTTAAATAGTCATCTGCTTAATTCTTCACTGGCATTTGCATCTCACAGTACAATTCGGGTTTATCCTAGAGCCTCCAAGGTACTCCATTAACTTGCCCTGCCTGCCTGGCTCCCTCCCTTTCTCCCTTTTTTCCTTCCTTCTTTGATTCTTTCCTTCTTTCTTTCCTTCCTTTAAGTAGGCTCCATGCCTAGCATGGAGCTCAATAGGGTGCTTGAACTCACAACCCTGAGATCAAGACTTGAGCTGATATCAAGAGTTAGACACATAACTGACTGAGCCACCCAGGTGTCCCAGCCTCCCTTTCTCTCTCTTTCCTTATTTCTCTCTTCCTTCTTTCCTATATTTCTTTCTTTTCCTTCCTTCCTTCCAATTTATTTGAGAGAGAGAGAGAGAGAGCATGTGTGTGAGCAGGAGTAGGGACAGGCGGGGAAGGAGAGGAGCAAGCAGACTTCGTGTTAAGCGTAGAGCCTGACATAGGTCTTGATCCCAACACTCTGTGATTAAGACCTGAGATGAAATCAAGAGTTGGAAGCTCAACTCACTGAGCCACCTTGATGCCCCAGACTCCCTTTCTTTTACTGTCTTCTGACTATTTTGCTTCCTATCACTCTACCTTTGCTTCAGCTATTCTGGCTTCTTTAGGATGCTCCTGACTCAGGGCCTCATTTTGTCTATCCTCCTATAATATTGTCCTTCTGTCCATCTCTTCCTTCCCTTCCCCAATATCTGCATGCCCCACTTCCTTGCCTCTTGCAGTCTTTTTCTTAAACACTCAGTTGCATTTCATTAGAGCAGCCTTTTTTGACTGGTACCATTCTCATCTTCCTTAGCCTGTTCAATTTTGTTCATAGCATTATCACCTCCAAACATGTTTCATATTTATTTTTTAATTCCCCTCTTTTGGGATTTAAGCTCTATGTGTGCAAGTATTTGTTTTCAACTGTTGTATTCCCAGTGGCTAAAATGATGCCTGAAACATAGTAGGAACTTAATAAATGCCATTGAATGAACAGAATGAACAGATAATTGAATAGATGAATCAGTGAACACTACAGGCAGAATTAAATGTTAATGAGAAAAGCTTATATGCAGTACAATGCAATAAGAAGAGGTGAGGATGGTAAAATTAAAAACATCCAAAAGTAAAAAATTTCTGTCATGCATTTTTTTCTACCAAAAAAAAAAAAAAGCCTCTAGGGGCACCTGGGTGACTCATTGGGTTAAGCCTCCACCTTCGGCTTAGGTCATGATCTCAGGGTTCTGGAACAGAGCCCTGCATTGGGCTCTCTGCTCAGTGGGGAGCCTGCTTCCCCCTCTTTCTCTCTCCTTCTGCCTGCCACTCTGCCTGCTTGTGATCTCTCTCTCTGTCAAATAAATAAATAAAATCTTTTAAAAAGCCTCTAAATTTGAATTTGGCCATCTAAAAACTCTAAATCCAAAACATTAGTAATAGAAGACATGGTTAGGCACAATTCTCTGAACGTCAGGCCAATCCAGTGCTAATTGGGGTTTGTCACGCATTGTCAAGGTACATTCATAAATGGGAAATTGCGTACACAGTAGCAAAGACAGAGTTTAATTATATTTAAATTAACTCAAGAAGACCCTGAAGAACTCTTTCTGACACCAATTAGGAGACAGTGGCTTCTAAAGAATAAGTCATCTGTTGAAGACAGACCCACAGATTATTTGAATCTAACTCCACATAAATTCTAGACTGTTGATTTTGTTAAAACATAAGGCAATAAAAATAATAAATGCCATATACAGCAAGAGCTTTGACTTTATGGAGAAATTGATACAGTGTTTTTGTATTCATTGTAAAAGCACTCGCCTTGAACAACTCGACTTTGCTGATGATGCTGAGGTTTACATCCACGGTGAGGGCTAACTGCATGGTGAGAGGCAGGGTGCAGAGCAGATCAGACTCATCTTTACAAAGACAAACACAGAAACCCACAAGCAGAATAATTAATAAAAAAATCACATAAGTGTAAGAGAAATTTTAAAAACTAAGGAAATCAAGTGCCAACTCTTTTTATAAATAGCTGCATCAAATTCTATACTTTTATTACTTCTATTGGACATACATTTGTATCACAGTCACACTATCACTTTCATGGAGAAAAGAAGTATTTTAACTATTGATGACCTAATAGTTCTGAATAGTTTCAGGACATTGTGTTTACTGAAACTTAAGATGTAAAGTTTAGTGATTATTGGACATGGCTAGTGAACAACTTAATGGAAAAAGGATCTAGTTTTTGTCTTGATTCTGTAGATTCCAGCTCTAACATCCTGAGGATGGCAAGTTATAATGAGTACCATGTGGCATTTGAAAGCTCACTGAGATCTGTCACTATCTTATTTGACCCTTGTGACAACCGTAAGGGTAAGTGTTCTCATTCCTGCTTTGCAGAAAAGAGAAACAAAAAAAGAACTGAGATTCAGAGACATTATAAGTGACTTGTTCAATTATGCATAATTGGTAGATGGCACAGCTGGGAATGAAATCTAAAAGGAACTGTGCTGAGGTGCCTGGGTAGCTTAGTTATTAGGCGTCTGCCTTCAGCTTGGATCGTGATCCCGGGGTCCTGGAATTGAGTCCCACGTCAGGCTCCTTGCTCAGTGGGAAACCTGTTTCTCCCTCTCCCACCTCCCCTTATTTGTGTTCCCTCTCTCACTGTGTCTCCCTCTGTCAAATAAATAAAATCTTAAAAAAATTATATTAAAAAAAAGAAATGTGCTGAGTAAATTCAAATCATTGTTATTTACTTTCTTATTAACTCAATGAAGAAGGCAAATACATTAATGATTTTTCTGTATGTGAATTTAATGATGGACCTTCAGGCTGATAAAATGTTCCATAAACAAATCTGTCTACTCCTAGTCTCTAGTATGGTACAGATTTCTGAGAGTTGATTATTTTTTTAAATAATTTTTTAAAAAGATTTTATTTATTTGTCAGAGAGGGAGAGAGAGAGAGAGAGAGCGAGCACAGGCAGACAGAGTGGCAGGCAGAGGCAGAGGGAGAAGCAGGCTTCCTGCTGAGCAAGGAGCCCGATATGGGACTCGATCCCAGGACGCTGGGATCATGACCTGAGCTGAAGGCTGCCGCTTAACCCACTGGGCCACCCAGGCGTCCCTGAGAGTTGGTTATTTTTGATGTTTCCTTACAACCATTTAGAAAAAAAAATTGATATATCCTTATTTTGATTCCAATATTGATTCTAAATATGAATATCCTTTCTATAAAAACATAACTCCCTATTTCCAAGGACTGTTTGTCCTTAGTTCCCTCCTAAACCAAGGAGTTGGAGCAGTATCTACAGTTAGAGAGAAAGAAGGAACCTGTTAGTGCTTCTTTTGCTGTTCTTCCTCACTTAACACATCCTCAGGAATAGCTTTTTCAGCATTTGCATAACTGTTAAGTTATGATTGGGTATGTGAAAGAAAATATCATGGTATTAAACTAATACTCTAAAGATCATTTAGTTGCTTTCCAATCTTTTGCTCAAATCCAATTAGTTTCTGCTTCTAACTTATAGAACTTGCATTATAGGGACATGCTATACAGGGATTTAGTTGGTAATTTGCCTTGCTTACCTAGCATTCTTTGAGAGTCCCACGTATATTCGTACCAAGTCCGAACTCGATTCTGCACAGTCTTAGGAATGGAATAAGTGTTCATGTAGGAAATAGTCTGATCCATGCTGATTTGGAAATAGTTCTGATTGGCTGTAGCTGCCCCAATTACATCTTGCATCTAAAACCACAAATACGGTCATTTCACACCTGGCAGAGGACCTGCAAGAGTTACTAAAAGCCCAGTTGAATTACGAGTTTTTATGAGATACATTCTACTCCAAAGCTCTACTTGATTTTCAACACACTGATATTGAATCTTAATTTCAACCATTTATATAAAACATTGGGCAAATCATATCCTCCCTCTGACCCCTAAGGACAACAATAGGACCTGTCTTACCATGTGAAGTTTTCGTGAAGATTCAGTCACATAATGCATGTGATTGCACCCAATCTTCTTTGGCAAACTTGTATATTACTGCAAAGATGCTAGTTGGTATTTTAAAAATTATACAGTTTGTGCTTATTCAAGGTATACACAAAGAAAGTTGAGCAATTACCTGGAGAATGTCTAGTCCACTTTTGTGAGTCTTACTTTGAAAGCATCCTTCATAGATTATCCAGTGTGTCTGGCTTTATGGACTCAATTCATCATGAAATTGCAACCTCTGTACTTCCCTTTGTGTTGTTTAGACAGATAAAATCAAATCTCATCATGCTTAAGGCACAGCATTCAGCAGAAGTTGAAATGTGCTGAAATTACTGAAGCATCATCTACTGCTGTGACAATACTTAAGGAACTGTCAGGTTTTAGTTCTTGGATGTTTATAACTCAGCCGTAAAAACCCACTCTAGGTTAAAAGCTGATCTTTAAGGTCTCAGCACAAAAAAAGATATATAGCTTGACTCTTCCTCTCACATAGAGGGAAGCAAGTGGTTGTAAATTTGCTTTGACTGTGGGTTTATAATATGGAGGAAAACCAGGGTCTCACTTTTACATTCTTGAGACTTTGCTCGTTTATTCTAGTAGCTGAGCCTTTTCTGCTTGTAGAAAAACTACTCATTCTTTTGAGGTCTACTTCAAATGGCTCTTTTATTTTGGTGCCTTCCTCAGTTTATATTTTTAGAGTCAATGGATTTTTCTTCTTATCAAAAGTATCTGCTGAGGAGCTATGCAGAGAGTCACACTGGATACATCTATTTCAGTCCCTGACTTACTCCTTGGCTCTATTCTAAATACCCTTCACAACCTCAGTTACTAGACCTCCTTTTTACAAGCCATTCTTGACAGATGGAACACATTACCAAGTCACCTAAGGACATGAGAATTAGAGTATTAGTGGCTGGGTTTGGAGATTTAATAGAGTTTCAAATTGGGAGCCAAGGATAATTAAGAGCATTATTGATCAATGTTGAGGACACAGAAATTATAGTGACAATAATCTGAATGGTTTTGCGCTATCTTTCAGCAGCGTTGGGTTGTGGTAGCATTGGTGAGAAGATATGCGTTCCATTATGTGTTCCAGATTAGGGGGAACTGTTAGTCTCTATGAGTTGTATCAGAGAATAGAATACTGTAGTTAAAATGTCATCATCAGGTTCAGGGTGTAGTAATTGGTGTGGTTATATGTGGGAATTTTGAATAAATAGAGATTGTGTCCCAGTCCCTTTTTTGTTTTTAACTGTTTTCCTCAGCATCTTGTGTTTACTATGAGAGTTTAAGACAAAAATCTGTATCTTCTTTCTCACTCTTTTTTTGTGGTGGTGGGGGGAGACTCTAGTACTGAATTTTCAGTGGCTTGATATTTCTTTCTGTTCCTGTTGGAACCTCAAATTTAATGTAGAGGAAGATGTGGTGTGGTGTGTAAAGCAATACTTCTCAAACTTTCATGTGTATATAAATCACCTGAAGATCTTGTTAAATTGCAGATTCTGACTCCCTAGTTCTGGGGTGAGGTCTGAAATCTAAATTTTCCAAGTGGCTCTTCTGCTCTTAGTCCAAAGACCATATTCAGAGTAGCAAGAAAATTTAATAGGAGCAAGATACAATTTTTTAATTTCATAGACATTGCTTTGGACATAGTAAGTGCTAAATACATGTTAAATTTTACTAACAATATTATATGGCTTTATCAATACAACTGTGAATTACATGTAGGAATTAGGGATGCCTTTTAATCTCTTTAAACTGGAGTTGCTTCATCCATATCCATGTGACATCACATCCATGTGACTACCTCACACAGATTTTATGAGAAACTATGGAATATTAAGATTTTTGTTATTTATGTTCAAATTAATTGCATTTCTCTCTAAACCAGCTTTCCATTTCCAATCATTGTCAATGTAATGATTAAGCCATTAAGATGATATTTTATACTTACAGTTTTTAACTGCTTATGTGTTTTTCCCAAACCTAAATATTTTCTAGAGTTTCCTTTACAATCTCTCTCCACTCTGTTACCATGTTCAGCCTTGAGTTGCTCATATCCCTATATATCTTTTTAACCATATTTTAAAATTTTCTGTATTTTGATGCTTTGATATCTGTTACTATCTCTCCCAGAGTTAGCTAATTCCTAGAGATAGCAAACAACTCCACTGGGAGTGCACCTTTCATAGACAAAGTAACCAATCCAGAGGCTATATTCCCAACAGTCTTCTTTATTGGACTCTCATATTCCAGGCTACTATTCACTTGATCCACATAATTACCCCACAGCCAAGTACCACCCAACCAGAGAGAGCCCCTACTCCCCAGAACCTGTTAAAATTCTCCAAACTAGCCAATCCTAAATCTGCTTACCCTGCTTCACCTGTTCCTTCCCTGGTACTTCCCCACGTGGCCCTTTGGCATGTTGTGACCCTTCTTTTTTGGGTCTGTTTGTATAACAAACTATCTTTTCAAGGTCAGTTGTCTCCAGATTTGTTGGCCTCACCATACATAAATAATAATAAAACATACTTTATTTTTTAAAGATTTATTTATTTATTTGTGCCTGAGAGAGAAAGAAAGAGAGAGAGAGAGAGTGGTGGGGATGGTCAGAGGGAGAAAAATAGAGAGAGAATCTCAGCCCCAATGTGGAGCTTGATCCCATGACCCTGAGATCAGTACCTTGAGATCATGACCCCAACCAAAATCAAAAGTTGGACGCTCAACCAACTGAGCTACCCAGGCGCCCCATAATAAAACCTTTCTTTTTTTGCAATAAAAATGTAATTTCTTTATTTCACATCGTTTATCTGACCTCCATAATGAGCTTCCCCCAAGATGGTTGCCCAAAAAAACCCTCACAACAGTCTGGAATTAAACCTACTTTTAAAAACAGTATCATGTCCTCCAGTTCATATTATATTTTGATTAATCTTCCTGAATCTCTCCTTTGTTCAAAATGTCCCATTGGCTGACTTCCTATTGCCGCTAAGATAAAGTTCAGTATCTTTAATATTTGGAGCCCTTAAAATATTTTGTCCTTAGGAACATCTCTAACCTATTTATAAGCATCATTCACTCTGGTCATTCTGTACTCTATTTCCTCAAACACACTTGTGTTTTATCATTGCCATCTTTGACACACTGTTTCTGATTGATTGGACTACCTGTCTATAACTACTGGATCCTATCTGTTTTATTTAAGATGTTGCAAATACATTCTTCTGGGAAACTTCCCTATTCTGAACTAATATAGAGATTTCAAACTTTCTTTTTGTACTTACCATGGATAGCAGGCCCTGATATTCATGGGTGTAGGAGTTGAGTTTTGACTATTGTGGTCAGCCTCAAATGTTATAAAAATAGTTTTTATTGCTAAATTTTGTTAAAGCATGGGACTTATTCATACCACAGTGAGTGTGGTAAAAACCAATGATGTATCTAGTGATGATAGTCATTTTGTGATTTTGCCTTAACTCTTTATCCAGGATACGAATCTCAACATGACTTTTTTGTTCTCAAACATATGGTATACGAAGTACCTGCCAAGGAAGTATACCTTCTAAGAATGCTATGCTCTTCAGTTTTTTATTTCTTGTAAATCTGGGAGTCCACAAAGATATTGGACTCTATGCCTTGCAAATGCCAATTATCTTGCAATAGTTATTTGCAATTGTTTTACTTTCTTACCAGATTGTGATTCCTTGAGAATAAGGACAAAGAGATGTCATAGTAAGCATTTATGAACCAATGACTTATTACTTAAATATATTTAGATGGCATTTAGTAGCCTCTAGTTTAAGTAACCTCTGAAGTTGTGTTTAATCTAGGGACTGTATGACAATACTTGAAGTTTAATTAAAGAAGGGAGATTTTAAAGTTTTTCAGGAAATTCCAAGAAGTCAATTTAGAAACTTGATTTTCTCTGAGTCTAACAAGACAGTCACTGTGGATAGGTCTTCTGAGAGATATAAGTTTAAAAATTGAAAGGCAGTGTTGGCTCATTCACATTTCCTCCAATCCATTAAAATAGATGAACATTAGTAAAAATAAAGAAAGCACTAGATGGATTTTGATTTTTCTTTTGTAAAATTATAAAGACATTAGATTTTCAAAAATTGTACCATTATGTATCTAGGGATTCACATCTCTATTTACCTGACCAATTAAGCTGGAGAACACGAAAACTCCAGAAAAAAAATTCAACAGTTGAAAAGCTATTTCAAATGATGTTTGTGGTTCTGGAAGGCCCCCAATGGTAATTAAAGTTCGAACAGCCCAGTAATAACACCTCAGATACCTGTGAAAAGAAAACATATACATTTTGCTTTTTATATTACATTAAAAGACCACTATGCTTGGGAGTATAGATTACTACTAAGTTATAACACATTTCCTCCTAATCATGATTTTCTCTCTATAGGAAACATTAGCAAATATCATGTTATTAACAAACTTCTTGATAAATATTATGAAATGGCTAAATAATTAGCCCCAATGGAGGGGGTTTATTAGCTGTTCTGCTTATCTCTTGCTGCAAAAAAAAAAACCACCCCAAAATTTAGTGTTATGAAACAACTATTTTATTAGGACTTATAAATTTGTGGGTTGGATATTTGTGTAAAACCCAACAGAGATGGCTCATTAATGCTCTATGATGAGCAGACCCTCAGCTGGGGTGACTTTAATGACTGGAGATAGTTGGGCAGACTTATTGAGACCAAATATCTGGGGCCTTGATTCTAACTGTTGACTGGGTTCCTCTGTTCTACAAATTATGTTTGTTTGGAATGCCCAAGGTGTCTTCTTCTCTCACACGTCTGAGACTTGGCTGGATTGGTTAGAATGGATGAGGCTGCCTGGCTATCCTCTTTTCAAGCAGCCTCTCAGTACAACAAGCTTGAACTTCCTCATAGCATGGCAGTCTCAGGGTAGATGGGCTTCTTACATGGTGGCTCTAGCAGCTCAGTAGCTATAAGTTTTCTTATAACTTAGAAGTTCCATAATGTCTTAATCTCTTGTTACAGAGTTGAGGGAAAGGATAGCAGTACTTTTTACAGAATCCTTACAATGAGAGGAGCAGCAAAGAATTTGAGGGCATCTTTAAACTACCACACTAGTGATTTATGAGATTGAGGATATTTATAAAGATTGGAGAGCCTTTATAGTTTAGATACACTTGTTTTTACTGATAGAAAATAGAGCAGATATATTCCTCCTCTCTCTTTTCTACCCATACTTACTAAATTATTGAATATATAACCATAACAGAGATAGAGGCATACTGACCTCAATATTGAAAGGGAAATTTCTCTTGGGTGTAATAAGTAATTCATCTAGAAATTTAGTATTGAAGAAAATCAGGTATAATAACAATATACTTGATTACTATAATAATCAAGGTTAGAAATATACTTGATAAAGATTCTGTACTTTTGCAATTCTGTACTTGTACAATTGCAAGTGGAGAGACTGGGATCAATATAGCCCAGATAGGAAGAGAATTAGAAATCAAGGCAGCAGAAAAGAATATGTTAAAGATTAGGACAGAACATATAAGATTGACTTAGCTACATTTGGCTAAGGGTTTCATAGAGTCTGTAGTAAGTTAGGAATGAAAGTTGGTATTACAACCTCATTGTACATTTGTTATAATTTTTGTGCATTAGGTACAGTACTTGATATATTTCATATAGCTCTGATAACATGGTCTGAATCAGCCATCCCACTGAATCCTTGAAGAAAAATTTGCTATATACACACACAACATCTCCATATATTGCTGCAGGGAGGCACTGGATTTTGTGGATTCCAACCAGCAATTCTAGTTTCTAGGGTAGACACAGAAAAGCAGTAGTTTTTACAGAATTCTGGTCCTAGTCTGGCTTTTATTTCTTTTATTACATGTGCCACGTAAATATTTGCACGTCAAGTAATTGTGTATTAGTCTTTGAACGAGGGTGGTCTTTTTCGTGTGAAAAAGTTTATAGTTCTCAGATTTTTAAACAGTAGGGAGTTGGAGGTTTGCAAAGAATCAAACTGCAGTTAAAGTCAATATTCAAAAGCAGGTCTAGAAAGAAATAACTTATTTTGAAATTCAATACCTTTTGAAGGACATGAGTCTCTCTCTTTTTTTTTTTAAACCTGGCAGATGTAGGAACAGAAAAATAACTCTTTGGGAAGATTTGAAACCACTGTGCCAAGAGAATAAAAATATTACCACTCTGTAATTTTTTCTAGCAGATTTCTTTGGACTTGTTAACATTATAGTGAACTGGATGTCAAAGAGAACCACCTTGAAGAAGTAATGAATTAATTTTATAGATTGCATTTTAACTTTTAAAATTCCAATTTATAATTTCCTGTTACTGATTTTGTTTGTTCACAGGCCTAGGACTTGTGGGTCTCTTTAAATTAAGGAAATATATTGAACCCAATACTACCCAAGAGTGGGACAGGGTCTAGGTTCTCTCTCTACATGGCCAACTCCATTACAAATGTTGGGATTACTGTCCCCTTCAAAGTCACTACAGTGTTAGCAGGAACAAATATGAATTACTTTCATTTTCTTATTTATGGATGTTAGAAAAGAATCAAATGTGAAATATAGGCATTGATTTTTTGAATCTGAAGTGTTATCCTTGAACTATTATTTTTTTGTGTACAAAATAGTCTGCTATGTTAATTGGAAGTTTTCTGCCCTAATGCTTTGAGGTTTATTTTTGGATCTTTTCTCAGTCATGTCTCGTATACTCAGACATGCACAAGAGGTAAGATTTGTAATTTAATTAGATGGCAACTTATTGATTTTTCTAGGATTAGCTTAATTAGTCAAGTGTGTCCACCTCTAATATTAACATGGCAGGAAGATAGATCTTTTCAAGGAGATTCTATCTGGCTGATTTAATACATGACGTATCTAATAGGCTGTATACATACAGTTCCAAGTTAGAGCAGTTAGGCAGAATTTGACATAAAACCATAAAAAACATTTAGTGTAAAAATAGAAATTCTTCTGTGAAACAAACATGACATGAAACCTCCCTCCAAAATTTTTTATAAGATCTTTTAAACAAAAGAATTGAAAGAATTTTATAGTGAATCCCCACCTTTTATAGTGAACACCTAGATTCTACTATAAACATTTTACTCTACCTACTTTGTCACATATCCCTCCAATTTTCCATTCAGCAATCCATCTTATTTTCTTTTCAATCTTATTTTCTGGATGCATTTCAAAGTAATTTGCAGACAGTAAGCACTTCCTTCTAAATACAGTGCTTCAGAACAAATATATTAACCAGAGTTCAATATTTGTATAGAGTTATCTTTAAATTTTGGATATCATATGATAGTTGTCTTTCGCTTTTGAAAATACAATAAAAGCACCAATCTTAAGTATATTATTTGATGAATTTTGACAAATATATATTTCTGTGTAACCCAAACACTTATCTAGATAGAGAACATTTCCATCTCTCTAGAAAGTTCCGTCATTCCTTTTCCCGGAGGCCACCACTCTTCTAATGTTTTCGACCAGAGATGAGTTTGCCTGTTTTAGAATTCCACATAAATGAAATTATACCATATGTACACTTTTCTGTAAGATGTCTTTCACTCAGAATAATGATTTTGAAATGTATTCATGTTGTTGTATGTAAAAACAGTTTTTGCCTTTTTATTGCTGAGTAGAATCCATTGCACGAATATAGCACAGTTTGTTTATTCTCCTGTGTATGAACACCTAAGCTGTCTCAAGTTTTTGGTTGTTATGAATAAACATTCTTCAATGTGCTTATATAAGTTTTTAATGGACACATATTTTAATTTTTCTTGAGTAAATATTTAGGCTTGAATTTTTGTTTGTAAGGTACATTTTTTTCAAGTTTTTATTTGAATTCCAGTTAGTTAACATTCAGCATAACATTAGTCTCAGGGGTAGAATCTAGAGATTTATCGCTTACATACAACGTGTAAGTTGTATGTTTAATTGTAAAAGAAACTGTCAGAGCTTTTCCTAAAATGGTTGTTTTGCATTCTCTCCAACAATATATGAGCGTTCCAGTTGTTTCATGTTTTTACCCTCACACTTGACATTTTCAGTCTTTTTAATTTTTAGACTTTGTGGTGGATGTACAGTGGAACATGTAACTTTTAAAAGTATCTAATTTAATACTTTGTGAGTGGACCTTCTTAACTACTGTTATCCACCTTAGTCCCGCATTTCTATAAATTTATCACTGGATGTACTTGGTATGAGGGAGAATGGTCTCACTAGAAGGTAAGTTCCACAAAGGTATTTATGGACTTAGCACAATAAGAGTTTAATAATATTTGTTGAATGATATGAAAGAATAAGTGAATGCACACCTAGACTTACTGAAATAAGAACATAGGAAGACTGCATCTGTGAACACATCTGTGGAATCCACTTGCAGACTCTTCCCTGTTGTGCTGCCAGATGGCTTTCATCTCCTTTCTGGTCCACTGAACTCATTGCTGTTCTGGTGTTTTGTTACATCTAAAGGGTGTATAGTGTCTAGTGTAAAGACTTTTCTTCCTCCCTCCCTCCCTTTTTCTTTCTTTTCCCTTCCCTTCCCTTTCAAAAGAATTGAAAGAATTTTATAGTGAACCCCCACCTTTTATAGTGAACACCTAGATTCTACTATAAACATTTTACTCTACCTACTTTGTCACATATCCCTCCAATTTTCCATTCAGCAATCCATCTTATTTTCTTTTCGATCTTATTTTTTGGATGCATTTCAAAGTAATTTGCAGACAGTAAGCACTTCCTTCTAAATACAGTGCTTCAGAACAAATATATTAACCAGAGTTCAATATTTGTAGAGTTATTTTTAAATTTTGAAAATACAATAAAAGCACAAATCTTAAGTATATTATTTGAAGAGCTTTTCCCTTCCCTTCCTTCCCTTCCCTCCCCTCCCCTCCCCTCCCCATATCCCTTCCCCTTTCTCTTCCCTTCCCTTCCCTTTCCCTTTCCTTTTCTTTTTCCCTTTCCCTTTCCCTTTTCCTTTCCTTTCCTTTCCTTTCCTTTCCTTTCCTTTCCTTTCCTTTCCTTTCCTTTCCTTTCCTTTCCTTTCCTTTCTTTCCTTTCCTTTCCTTTTGCTAGTATCTGACCTGAAGTATAGGAAACCGTGAAAAAATACCCTCATCTACCTTGGTCTCATTTTTTTCATGTGTAGAATGAAGGGAGGTAAGTCTTCCTAAATTTCCCCAGCATTAAGGCGTAGTAATTTTGATTCTTTCATCACCCTGTCTAAAGCCATGATTCCCATGACAACTTTGCTTGTTGGTTTGTTTTTTTTTTTAGTTGTTGTTAAGACATTTGTGGACACTGGGAAAATTAGGCCCATAAATAAGTAAACTGTGCTACATATGGACAAAGAACAAAGGTATACTGGGGATATTTTGGGGTACAAAATAACCTTAACTACATATGTTTTTCTTTTGAGCTAAACCTTCTTCTTCTTTGTCAAGTTTTGTAGTTGAATGAAGGATGCCTATTCAATATAAATGAAATGACTCTTTGACTTCTATTAAAATGAATAGGTATGTTATTGTGGTGAGGATTAATGGAATGGTATTAAATTTGACTCTTTTTTAAATGTTCACAATACTCCACTTATGACCCACAATTTGCTGCCTAATTCTAATGAGGGCAAAGTATGTAAGTCCAGTGACCTCATAAGCAACCTTCACTTTATAGGTCATCAGACATCATCAAAAGGGCTAAGTAAAAAACACATTGGGCTTATGAGGTCAAAGAATAATATGAAGTAACAGAAGGGGCATAGTAATAGAAGGTGTCTGAAAACTTTGAGGAATAGTAAGTACATTAATAACTGTCAAAAGAAAATTATCTTAAAAATATATTAAAAATGCTCAGTTGAGGGGCACCTGGGTGGCTCAGTGGGTTAAACCTCTGCCTTTGGCTCAGGTCATGATCCCAGGGTGCTGGGATCAAGCCCTGCATCGGGCTCTCTGCACAGCAGGGACACTGCTTGTCCTTCTCCCTCTGCTCCTCCCCCCCTCCCACACCCTACTTGTGTTCTCCCATTCTGTCTCAACTAAATACATAAAATCTTTAAAAAAAAATGCTCAGTTGATTAAGCATCTGCCTTCAGCTCATGTCATGATCCCAGGGTCCTGGGATCAAGTCCCACACTGGGTTCCTTGCTCAGCAGGGAGCCTGCTTCTCCCTCTGCTTGCCTCTGTCTGTCTGTCTGTCTGTCTCTCTCTCTCTCTCTGAGAAATAAATAAATAAATAAATAAAATCTTTAAAAACTACATATTTTAAATGGAATTACTAATAGATTTGATTATAAACTTTCCAGGAATAGATATTCTGTGTGTGTGTGTACGTATATGTGTATGTTTTCCTAATCAGTGGGTCTTCTGACTTCAAATTTCTAAAATCAATTCTGATTAAAAGTTCAAAGACTGTTGTTATAATCCCTCACACACATCCCGCTCACTCTAGGTAGTGTGTAATTTTGTGAGGTATTTTCACTCTCTTTGCTCTATCCTATAATTGCTTTCCTTCCCAAGGCTGCTGTGAGTTGCTCTTCAAAGTCATGCTGGGACCTGCCCTTTTCCATTAAGGACATTGCCTTATAATATGCTCAATGTCATTTCATTGGAGCATAAAGTTAGGAGAGTTAATTTTATGCCAGACCCCTGTATCTACCAAAAGGAAATCTCACTATTAAATAACCCAGCTGTTACTATTGAATCATAATTCTACTGCCCTAAGATTTTCAAATAATTTCTTTTATTCCTGTGATACTTACATATCTAATTGTCAAGTTTAATTTATGATCCTTGTTACTCTGTAAGTGTTTAGTTGAGTTAGTGGCTATAGCTGACTCATAAACCCATAAAACCCTTCAGTGGTAAACTAATTAGCTACTGCACCTGCCCTCCAAATAATTAACATTGTTCATTACTAACAATCAGTATTGAAGTTATTAAAAGTTACTTTACCACTCAGTTGTCTAAAGCAGAGGCTTTCAAACTTTTTTGATCATAATCCAGGTATGCATAATCCATGTATTTCTCAGGTCAATCCAGGATACACACACACACATCTATTAGGTATGACTGATAATTTCTATTCTATTCTCTTCTACTTTACTCTCTTTCACTTAAAAGTAAACTGATCTAAAAACTTTTTACTGGCCATTAATGGGTTGTGATTTATAGTTTCCCAAAAACACTGGCTTAGGAAAACACATACACTGAAACAGAAGAGTTAAGAAGAATCCATAAAATTGTTTCCTTCAAATTAAAACTTACTTATTTCCTTCACCATTATACACCCAATTAGTAGTTCCAATTCCTTCATAATCAGAAGCCCAGTAATAAATACAGGCATTAATGTGCAGAGTAAACAGCAAATATCCTGTTGTTCGAATGACTCTGTCAAGGAGAATAAATGCAAAGTAAGGGCTCGTGTTGTTCCTGGAATACAGCCTATTTTAACATTTTCTTTTCCTTAAAGTCTCCATGGAATCTCCTTGCTTTAAATTTGTGAACTGTTAACTCTCATTAGTACAGTATAAAATGATGGTGCCATTGCATGTTTTCTAACTGCAGTGTCTTGACTGGGACTGACAGCGCGTAAAAAACAACAACCTTCCTCTCTTCACAGATGGTATGAATCAACCCCCTGAAAGACATGCCTCAGGGGTCACCTCTCCACTTTGAGTCTCATAAAATACGCTAGACTGATTTAACTGGATATCTCTGAAAAGCTCATGGGACTTTATGCTACGATTAATAGTGACTAGAAGTCTCTGTGCAAGTGAAGTTCAGGAGAGCAAATGAATGAAATTCGGATTAGAATGAATTGTCATGAGAGAGATGCAAAGTCAACTTGTGAAGGAGCACGCTTATCTGTACTTGTTCTGACTGGAACAGGTAATACATTCTATTTTTAGTTTTGTATTCTTCTAAAATCTAATAGGATTTTCATGCTTTTATCTCACTTCAAAATATTCAAGACTGTTTTAGAACATAACCCTTTATTTTATATAGCCAAAATTCTGCAATTGCAGAATTTTTATTAATTTATTTTAATTAATTAATTAATTAATTTTTATTTGTTAATTTCTGTTTTCTTTGGCAGGGAGATCATATTCTTCTCAAATGCTGGCTATACTATTGCGCCATTACTTTCTCTGCCACCCCGGAAGTATACTGAGTTTACTTTACCTGTAGATATACGCTTTGTCCATTATAGACTCTAGGTGATGATTAAACTCAAAAAATGAAGTGTACTATGTAGAAAACAAACAAAAGAAATCCAAAAGTGTGTTAGTTTTAAATACATCTATTTAAATAAAACTATGTAAAATAAACTTTGTTACTGAAAATAATTCCATTCATAAGTCTCTAAAACAAACAAACTAGGGTCTGTTTAGTTGTATTATCCTTTGGTCCCTACATTTTAGAATGGTGCCAAACTCCCAGGGTTTCTTGCTTTACTTTATTTCGACTCTCTAGTTATAGTCTTGTTTGTAATGCTTGTTGAAAAGCAAGCCTAAAAACATTTCTTCCCTTTTTCTTTTTAAAGCATCTAGTAGAACCCTATTTTACAATAATTAAAATCGCACTACACCCAAGACATAAGCAAAATAGGAAAATGTATAATATAATCCATTGAAGTTATAAATATGTGTTAAGTCCTGTTGCTCAACACTAGTTTTATTTTTAAGCAAGTTGCATTAAATGTGTATTTATTTCAATAAAATTTAAAGTCTGGTAATATTAGTATTAGTTAGCTGTTTTGACGTTGTTCAAAAAGATGCAATGAGTATATATGCATCTAATTCAGAGTTGCTATTTCCCTCAAGGGCTTGGGCATGGAAGGAAAGCCCCTTCAGCTTGAGGTTTATTTGCCAATCTGATTACAGTGAAGAATTTGGAGTCAGAAAAATATGTGATAAAATGCCCATTTTCCCACCCTGTTCTCATTTTCCTTATCTCTAAAATGAATTTGTTTGCAGGAATAAATAAAAATTATGAATATTAAGTTTAACAAAGTATACAACCCCAAGTATGTATCCAACAAAGAGCATTTGCTACTTCTTTTTGGTTGCTGCTATTTTTGCTGTCATCAGGTTCCACTGTGTCCCCAGGTTGTGTTGTCTTCCCAGTGTGTGAGAGAGATAACCACCAAAAATTTATAAAATCTTTGGTGTTCCTTTTATGAAGGTTGTCTTTGGATATATGCTATTGTTGGTATTGTTAAAGATTTACATGAAATTTCACCTCTTCACTATCCTCAGGTTTCTTTTAGCTGCCTGATGAAGCTATGAGTCATAAAATGTTTCTGTCTTAGAATCTTTTTGAATAGGTAATGCCTTCACATAATTCAAAAACAACAGGAAATATATGCCTTTAAAAGACTTGCTTCCACTCCTGCCCCTATTCATTCTGATTTTCTCTCTTGTCACCCAACCCCACCTCAGTTAACCATTTTTATTAAACATATGGGGTAATTTTTCATTGTTTATGTAAATACAAATAAATGGAATATTATTCCGTTTGTGTTATACAAAAATTAGTATTGTTCTATAAACTATCTATAACTAGCTTTTTTAAATTAGCAATTTATCTTAGAGATCTTCCTGTATAAATTAATAGAAAACAGTCCTTTTTATTTATTAACTTCTTGTGTTACAAAGTCATCTATTATATAGATGTCCTGCAGTTTGTTTAAGTAGTTTTCTGTTGGTGGATATTTGAGTTGTATCCAAATATGTAAATAATTTTGTTATTAAAAGTGTTTGCAGCTTTTTTTTTAGAATTATAGAATTTTAGATGAGTAAGATAACTTAGAAGTGACCTAATCTCTCATTTTACTGCCTGTGTTCCAGGCATTCAGTGACTGTCTAATGAAAAGGACAAATGGGAAAGAATACAATTATGAAAGATTATTATGTAAGATTATGAAAGACTCATTTTCTAACTATAGTTGCATTTAGAAGTATAAAGGCATTCCTATCATAGATTATAAAAATACCTCTTGTGAGATATAGAATAAAATAATCAAGAGCAACTTCCATCAGTAGAAACAATGATGTTTTGCCTTTTAAAAAAATTCATAGTATTGATGAGGGCAGAAAAATGGACAGTTTGGGAAAAATTAAAAATATTATACTTTTCAGACATTTAAAAACATTTCAAGATTTCCATTACTATAAAAGAAAATTAAATATAGTTATATTACCTTTAATATCCTATTTGTCCTAAATATTGGATTAAACCCAAAGAAGAGGTAGAAAACATCAAATGGCATTACTGATGCAACATCCAGCTGTTGGAAAAACACATTCACAATCATATTGTGTTTATGTGCTTTTTTGGACATGGATTGATTTATATCAATGTATATATAAGTGGACCAGCAACCATGAATTATTTGTTGTTTAATATAAAATTGCCTTCAAGTAGTATGCCTGGTGCCCCTGAAAGGTATATTTGCACCATGAAAATAAGAAAACTATTCTGTAGACTATTTCCAATGTATTTCATTTCTACCTTCATGCATCTGAGCTCTCTTTAGGCACTGCATTTTCTGCAATTTTTATTGAGTGTCACACACACTTCAGAGATGGCATGGCTACTAATGTTAAAATACATTTTAATAGTGTTTTAAACATGGGACTGGCAAGTCAAGTCTACTCTTGATTTTATTTGAGATCACTGCACATTAACTGCAATTGTATATATATATATTTTTAAGATTTTATTTATTGATTTGACAAAAGAGAGAGGCAATGCACACAAGCAGGGCTAGTGGCAGGTAGAGGGAGAGGGAGAAGCATGTACCCAGCTGAGCAGGCAGCTGGATGTGGGGCTGGATCTCAGGACCCCAGGATAATGACCGAGTGGGAGGCAGACTCTTAAGTGCTTAACCCACGGAACCACCCAGGCACCCTGCAGTTTTCTATTTTTATGTTTCAGCCTATTCTCCTGTATTCAGGGCTGATTATATTGTTGGTGGTTCATCCAGATGCCTCAGTTCTTTCTGTTGCTCTCCATTTGGGATGATACTGCTAATAATAAACCGCTATGAAATCTACCTATTAGTGCACAGGGTGAGAAGGAGGGAAGGGTCCGTCCCATTTACAATTAATCAGTAACTCCAAGAGAAGAAGCTTTTGAAAGTACTATTATAACTAAAAAAGTATTTTAAAATTTGTCATGTATTTAATTATTCTGGTTTTCTGTTACCTGGGTAGTTGTGAAAAGGCAACATCCCCTCTTGATTGTAGTGATGACAGTAAGAAATTCTTCTATGTAAGATAACTATTCATTTTCATTGATTTATTCATTTTCCTTCATTTTTTACTTGGTTTTGAAACCATGGTTTTGAAACAGAGTACATTTTAAAAACATTTAATGTATTTAAGACATTTAAGAAGAGTTAAGGGCTTTCTGTAAGGCCATACATATTAAAAGGGAAGGTTGAGGTAATTAATTACATATCAGAATTTCACAATAGCTTCATGTTATTGAAAAGAAATAAAACTTTCAGTTTGAATTAACCACATTGGCTATTATAAAAAAATCCTTACTGAAAGTATTGGTTTATAAATTACATCATATCCTGAAACCTCATTAATTTTACCTTACAGATATTGAGTTTGTAACAAGTTAAGAGGTATACAAAGCAGTTACTAAAATAATGTCTTATAAGCAAGAAAGCAGGAGCATGGAACTGTTGACTTGTCAAGAGCCACGGTGGTACCCATGTTTTCTGGCTCAAATGATAACAATATTTTTAAAAATTTTAAAAGAAATGTATTAGAACTAATGTGTCAGAATTGTGGTCTTTTTACTTGTTGTATATCCAATTGCTCAAATGCCCACTGGAATTATCTATGCAGTCATTACTCATGTTTGATATTAACACATTAATACGTTACTTGTTAAAGATGATTTATTTATTTCTCATAGAATTGTAGAAAGTTGAATTAAGTAAGAACTGACCAATACTGAACTTTGTACAAGGCACTTTGCAAAACATGTTGAGGTTGAAATGAGTAAAATGTTTCTGTCCACAAGAAGTTAACAATCTAATAGTGGAATAATGAAACCCCAAAATAGCTATAATACAATGCTATAGAGAAGCAGGATGTGTTAAGGGAATTCAAAAGGAGTGACCACAATTAAATGTAAAATTTTACATTTATACATCCAAGTTAAATATGAGTTAAGTTGCACTTATTCAAATTCAAGAAAATGATTAAGAATTTGGAATAAGGGGGCGCCTGGGTGGCTCAGTGGGTTGAGCCTCTGCTTTTGGCTCAGGTCATGATCTCAGGGTCCTGGGATCGAGCCCTGCATCGGGCTCTCTGCTCAGTAGGGAGCCTGCTTCCCTTCATCTCTCTCTCTGACTGCCTCTCTGCCTACTTGTGATCTCTGTCTGTCAAATAAGTAAATAAAATCTTAAAAAAAAAAGAATTTGGAATAAGTTTTGTGACACTTAAGAAGAATAGTCATCCTCTTGTGGAGTTCTTCAAAGTAGTGTAGATTATGAATATGTCTAAGTATGTGGCAATTTTTTTTTTTACAAAGAAAATTAGGTGCAGATAAAAACAAATTAAAAGAGATTTTAATCACCACAGATCACCAATGGGGACAATTTGGCACCTAACCTCAGCTTTGTATTGTTATACAAAATCTGAGGCCACAAAAGTGTTTTTCTTGAAATGGGAGGTTGCAGTTTACCTATACATATTGGGTAACTTTGGATAACTCCCAAACCTCTATTTCTCATAGTTAGGAGGAACAAATAAAAGATAACAAAGTATTTGGATATAAATAATTATGAGTGAAAAAACCATACAATTATACTGTTATTTGAGGAAAGAAGGTTTCATGTTAGTGACATAATTGCTTCTTCTTTTTAAAATTTTGTTTATATGAACAAGAAAGAAATAAGACTAGAAAAAATTAGATAGACTTTTACATCATCATGCTACATGAATTGGAGGATAGCACTCTGTATGGACAAGACAAAGTATACTCCATACTCCTTTACTGACGTTTTCATCAGAATTTAAATGTGAGCGCTAACATTTTGTTGTGCTTGATAAAGATCCAAATGTTAAATTCCACACTTGCACATTCATGGAAGTCTATCATGTAATTATTGAGAAGCAAAAACTTTAGTTTTGCCTTTGCCTAACAGAACTTCATCTGTATAAACTTTGTTATAAAGGCTATGGAAGAAAATTTAAAAAAAAAGAAATTTATAAATGGGACTTAAAATCAAAATGGTAATGGATTATTTGAACAATTCTGAAACAGTAAGTCACCTACCTGAAACTTTGTAGAACTCCTGTAGTGTCTCTTTAACTCATTTGAATCCACCTGAAATGTTATATTTATATTTTATATTAATTATACTCAGTTTCATCAATTATTTTCTCACTTTAATAAATATTTATACTTATTTCTCTCAACTGGTTCCTTGTAACTTCAGCCAATAAATATGCTCTATCCTCTCATCTCTTTAAATAGAATGAAATCTCCCTTGTTATTTGTTTTCTTTTTGCTATTGATCTATTGTTTGTCATACTCAAGCTTCTTAAGAAAGTTGTCTGCATTGCTTTCTTCTGTATCTCTCCGTCATATTTATTCCTCAACCCATGGCAAATTAGTGGCAATTTGCTCATTTCTCTTATTCCATTATTATGGAATTCCATTATTATGCTCATATCTCTTATTCCAATGAGAAGTCATCCACTAACATCCTCCTCATGATCATACCCAAGGAATCCTCTATAGTACTTAGCATTCTTTTATGTCATTTACCGTGTTTTGAAATCCCACATGTATTTCTTGGCTCATTTATTTAAAATCAGTTTATTCCATTAAATGGTAATCTATCTCAGGACAGGGTTGACTTTGTTTCGCAACTGTACATAGCTAGTGGCTAGAATATATTAGGAAACCAATAAATACTTATTGAGTAGATGAATAAAGGAACAAAAAGATAAATAAAACTTTTTAAAGCATTTGATATTTGGTGGGATATTTGTTCCTGAAACTTTTTCTTTCTAAAGGCTTTGAAACGCCATTTTTGGTTTACTTCTTCAGTTCTAACTTTTTGGTGTCCTTTTTTGATTTTAGGGATAGCCATTTAAATGTCAACATTCCCCAGGACTCAGTTCTCTTCTCTTCCTTTTTATACTTGCTTTCTAGAAAATTTCATCCACTTACATGGTTACAACTATCTACTGCCACCTAATGTCACTCTCTGGAGCTGTTGACCTGGACAAGCAACTGCCTTTTGTCTTCACTTAGCAGTGCTGCTTATCTCAGATTTAATTTACACCAAATGTGAATTCATCATCATTCTCCACTCTCCACTAGCCTATCTTCCCACCTCCAACCCTTCCTCTTCTTGGGTAATCCTATGAGCATCCTCATCTATACCAGTCAGTGATCCCAGACCACGCATTCTCCCTCAGCACCCCCTCATCCATCCAGCAACAATTCTATTGATTCTCCTTCCCACAATTTTTGTATTATTATTTTTTATTATTATGCTCAATTAGCCAGCATATAGTACAATTTCCTCATGTCCATTCTATCCTTTTGGCATGGGTCTTTTTGCCCTAAGATTTGTTCCCCTTGGTCCATTCTATAACGGCAGCTAGATGATCATGCTAAATCAGATCACTTAACAATCAACATTTATGCGAAATCCTCTGATTCCACATGACTTAAAAAAAATACAAGCTCCCTTTCATGGTCTACAAAGGCTCTACTTTCTCTGTCTCACTCGCCTCCTACAACATCCCACATCCACTTTATTCAGCATCAGAGTTTCTCACTTTCATGACTTTCCTATGCTGTTTTCAGAGCTTAGAACATATGTTTTGTTCCCTTTTAGTGGGGGTGGAGGTGTGCAGTTAACTGAAGTTCATTCATTAAGACTTGGACCAGGTGTCCTCTCCTTCACATGGTTTTCTCTGTGCCTCATAACCCTTAGGGCTTATCACTGTCATGACTCCCATTACAAACCCTATCATTTTTCTTTTGTCTGTCTTTCATGTGCTGAATTACTTGAGGGCGAGGTCCATATCTTTGTCTTGTTTTTCCAGTTTCTAATGCAAGCAACGTCTAACACATAGTAGGTGCCCTATAAATATGTGATAGGTGATAGATTAAGTGGCATTTGTTACCATTCAGACCTAAAAGAATTAATGCTAATATTGGATTTGCTTTCTTAGATTTTGGTTATAGGTGGGGAGGAACTGTCTTTGTGCTATTAATGAGTTGGCTAAAGTATTAGAACCTGGATGCCTGGAAGTAGTGTCTTTTAATAATTACCATCTAGACTATCCAAGTTTAGAAGTTTTAAACTTCTGCTGAGCAGTGTTAACTACTGATTAGCCAGATCCCTAATTCCTGCTCCCCACACCCCATTTTGGCTGTAATTTTTACCCATACATATATACTAAATCTTACAAAAATATATTAGTAGATATATAAGACATGCTCTTCTAATGATTTTTACTGTGAAACTCAATGGCTTACTGAACCACAGGTAGACATAGATAGAAGTTTAAGTTGAATCATGTACCAAGCTTGAGTAAAATCAGTTAGCTCCTTCAAAGCTTATCTGGGACTGACAGAAACATTTCAAGTGCTACAAAGTTAAAATACCACACTCTCCTCCAACCCTGGAAGAATGTTTTTAGCACTTTTTTCCCTTTACTTTCAGGCTTGTCTATGATTCTATGATTGAATAAATGTAAATGAAATGAAAACTTTTTTGATTAGATGAAAATGAGATCTAGTGATTCTAAAATATCTCTTCTTTGGAGCACTAAATAAATTTGGCGTCGTTAAATTTGGGGTCGTCAGCTTTATGACGACCAGCATGTTTACTGGTAAAAATTAGGCACTTACTTAAACAATGTTACCCACTTAATTATCTTTCTCTTTTTAAGCCTTATCATTATGCAAGCAACATTTCTTCAGAAGAGGCTTACTTTAGAAAGGATATGTTGACTGCACCTAAGTCTTCCTCCAAAAGATAGTTTTTGAAGAAGCTCTACACAGGTACTATTATATTTACCTCTTCTGATAAATAATTCATAGAAATGCCATAATTCCATGTAGAAGATGTGTTTCAAAAATAATAATAATATCATCTGAAGCAACTACAATGCAGATTAAATAATTATTCAAGGAAAGAAGATCCTTGAACCAAAATTGCCATTTATCCCCCCTTCAAACATTTCTTGAATATACTCTCTAAGTTCCTAAGATAGAGAGGGAAATGAATTGGATACTGTCCTTACACTCAAGAAACTTACTATCAGGTAAGGAAGAGAGCTACAGATACAAATTGGAGACATTACAGGAAGTTAAATGTATGGATATTCATTCATTTGATTCATTAACAACATACTGTACATTTTCTAGATTCCAGACTCTGGCCTAGGTGTACACATTGTCTTATTTAATCTTCATAATAGGTTTATGAGGTGGGCACTATAATTCCCATTTTATGGATGAAAAGATAGTACTTAATGAGAGGTTACATTTATTTTCTTCAAGTAATGCTATTAGTAAATTGCAGAGGTGGAATTTGACCCTGGTCTGTTTGCTTCTACTACATCATAATTAGCCTCATTGTTATTTAACAATTAAATAATAGAAATATGAATAAAATGTACAGAGCACAGAGAAGAGTGGCTAATTTTCTTCAGGTCAGTTTCTAAACAGTAACTGAGAAGACTAAGTGCCAGAAATGGTTGACTACAACATCAGTTCTGATTGACATCGTCACTAGGCAGCACTGAGCATTTTCATGAATCGTGATGGGTAGGTTTAGCAGTGTTGTGGGTATGATTCTCATATCTCTAATCCTCATTGTCATTTTCAGCTCTATTTCTGCTGTCTATGAAGGAAATTACAGATAAGAGACTCTTTTGTTGGTCTTTGATACAAAATTCTTCTATTTGTGTAGTACCGTTTTCAGAAGAAGGATATTGCAAATGAATACTGTGCAAAACCTGTAAACCCTCCTAATTTCCTCTGTTGTGCCTTTTGCACTTTTGTTACTTATCTGTTTTTCAAGGCCTTGGGGGAATTAATATTTCCATCTTCCAGCCCTGAAATACCTGGCAACTGGAGATATTTAATAAATGTTTGTTGAATGAATGAATGAATGAATAATTTGGCAGTGTACCAAAAGTAGCATAGATAGCTAAATGTAGTCAGATGTTCAGTTTGGGTAGTTGACTTGCATAGTCTTCTTACCAAAATGTAATCAAGTTTCAAAGGCTAACACCACCTATTCTGAATTAAAGAAACCATTAGATTTCTTTTGAACAAACAAAGCAATTAGTTCCTGCTCTGTATTTGTAGTATGTGATAATGCATTTTAAATAAAGCCCATTGAGTGTGTTTTTATTGGTTATTTTTCTTGTTTTTAACACTCCATTGTGTGTAAAGGGCTTCTTAGAAAATTGAAAATAAGTCTCCTCTTACTGATTTTGTCACTTTCCATTTGTCAAACATTGATTTTCTCCCCCCTTGTGCATCTAATGGAGGTTGAAATTAGCGCTCTTTTTTTTGTGTGTTGTTTACTTCTTATTTGTACACCACCATCATCATTTATCAAGTTGCCAGTGAGCTCTGGGGATAGTACTGGTGAGATGACTAGTGCTCTGAAGTCCACATGAGGACTATTTTGAATAGATTCTTGCTACAGCTATAGCTCTTGCCTTTAGAATTTCTTTCTAGGAAAGATTTCAAATAATAGGAGGATTTCTTCAGGAATTTTTTTTTTCCAAAAGAAAACAATAACTAAAACTTCTCCTTTCAGCTTTATGATAATTTAACACTGTCTGTAGACTCAAAATAAAATATTCAGGAGATTAAAGAACCCATCTTTATTTTTCAAGAATTGCATTCTTGAATATATATATAAAATATATATATATAATTTATATATATATTTGTATATATAATAAAAATATAAATGTATTCCCTCAGTTTTCTCTTCCTACTGTGACAGAGCCATTGGAAGGTCTTTTCTGTGCAGTTACCACTGAGATTGTGAAGAGGATATTACAGTGGACATCAGTTGGAAAGGAAGCATCCTTCTAGTTAGATGGGGAAGGGGCTGAGGAGTAGAGGCTTTGATATTTGGGTATGTGCTTGTGAAAACATATTCTTCTGTTAGGTTGACTGGATTGCTTATGAAATTCACTCAACACTGAGAATAAATCTAGGAGAAAATAATTTCTCCTAAGGGTAAGAATGGTAGTTTCTGAGGTAGGCCAGCGCATTTGATGGTGAGAATTAGGATGTGATAAACCTGGAAAGTGGAAGAGTGAATAGAAGAGATGCCAGCAGATACCATATTAATTAAAAAAAACCCTACAAAACCACAGGTGTGTTTTATGTGCTTGTGATATGCACCTGTCTGCAGGGTGTGTGGCTTCTTACTTATGGTCTGGCTGTCTCAGTGAAGATCTAGTTGGGTCATTGTTAGAGCACTCTCTAATAGCACATTTTGCAATGGTGAAAATATTCTGTGCTCTCTGATATGGTAGCCTTTACCCAAATGTGATTATTGGACACTGGAAATATTGATAGTGTGGCTGAGAAATGAATTTTTAATGTTATTTAATCTTAATTAAAATTAAATTTGAATAGACATGTCTCTCTAGTGGCCACTATATTGGACAGTGCAGTGAACCTATACTGATTAAAAGGGTCATGACAGCTTTTCTTTTCTTTTTAAGTTAGGTTTCCCCAAAGTATCAAGACCTAAGACTTGTTTTCTGCACTATGTACAGGTATTGTGCTCAGTGCTGATTATGCAATGATAAACAAGGTAAAGTCTGTGTCCTAGAAATCTTATAGCCTAGTGCTTTCTCACAACACCAGGTTGTCTCCTGAGGATGCTGAGTGATAATAATGAGTGTTATAATACCTGCCTTATTCAATTCAGACTACTTGAGGTGTGCTTAATAGAGAAATATTTATTGAATCACTTCTTTTTGCATACATAATTTATACATTTTTAAACATTATTTAGGTAAAATATGTATATGGTTTTGACATTCCAGACCTGGTTTTATCTTTCTATCCTCACATATTATCAAATTCTGAAAAACCAGCCAAATGAACCAACATGGTGTAGTTGGAATGAGCATGGGTGTTGGAGTCAAGATCTGAATTTAAATTCTGCCTCAGCTGCTGTTCAGCTTTGTGCCTTGAGCATATCACCTACACTTCACAAGCCTCAGTTTCCTCTTCCTCTTAATAATATCTTTCTTATAGGGTGACTGAAAGGATTAAAGGAGACCTTGTAAAGAAATTAACTGGAATAATAGTGATAGCTAACATTTAATATACACTCATTAGGCACTCAACATAGTTCCAGGCATCACTTCATTTAGTCTTTCCATCAACACCGTGAAGGTACTATTGTTATTACTATTTTTAAGATGAGGAAACTAAACCACAGGGATATTCATGGTCCCCTGCACATAGTGAGTTCTCAATGGTTGTTTTGTTGTTGTTGTCGTTATTACTGTACTGGTGGTTTCCAGTGGTTAAACACTCATACAGGCAGAGATAGCCAGTCAGACATTAAATAGTGTTGTAAATTTGTTTTTGTAGTTCAATCTGATATTTGTCAGTTTCTGCTTTTCCCCAGTCACACTTACTATTATGTCTCCTCCTTTTATAAACTGGAGTCTGGGCTGGATTAATAGCATATCGCAAAGGTAGATGATATCACATATGATGTCTGTAATAAACCAATAGTGTGTGTTGTCCGGTGTTTGATATGGAAAGACGAAGCGCAGTGGTATAACCCAGCAGTTCCAGTTATAAGCAATGGTGACGAGCAGGAGCCACAGGAGATAGGGTCGATCTAGAAAAATCCAAATGGCATGTAACAAGCGTTAAAATAATTCTCTTGCTTAGTTTGGTAACATTGGAGCCCTTTCGTCTGGAGCTAAGCAAATTGTTATAAGAGGCTCTATTAAAATTCAGTGCAATTCTGACTCTACAGTAGAAAGCATTGAGCTTTACAAGGCTTGTTGAGTGATCTTACAGCTCTTCTGACATTGGAGAGAGGCCTTCTTCTCTTGTTGACAAGTGGCCTTTCTGAGTCTGTCCCTACAAGTAACTGTGCTACATGGATCAAGGAAGAAGAGACCCAGGGAATTCAGAGATGCCCTGTTTGGATAACTGCAGCAGCAGGCATTTTGTGCATCAGTAGTTAAGCTGCAGGATCACCCAGGGAGGTAGACAAAAAGCCACATCTTGCCGTGGCTTTTTGTCTACATATTGCTGAGTATGGCTGACCTGGAGAGGGCAGAGAATCAGCCCCTTAAGGCAATCTATGTCCTTTCACACATTGCTTTCTTCTGCCCAAGGGAGGCCATAGGAAAGGATTTGTTCAGTTAGAAAAATCAACAACATGAAGGCATGGAAGAAGACAGACACTTCATAATGACTTTTTGGGGGAAGGGTGTCAGTGTACATATCACTGAATGCTTTGGGGCTTTCTTTTCAAAAGTAATTATGGGCAGCATAGACCCTGGACTGCCTTTTATTTATTTATTTTTATTAATCAATCAATCAATCACTTATCTATTTTGATGATTTTACATTTACTTTATTTCTCATTATCCTGGCATGCCCTTTAAAACAGCAGGAGAGGGGCTCTTCCCTTTACCAGAGAGGGGCAAACAATCCATTGCATATTTAATATAGTTTAAATTCTGCTTTCTAGATGGATTCAGGATGTGGGCTAGGGAGAAATGGAAGCCATCTGTGACTTTGGATTACAGGGGTTTTGGTAATATCTAGCCCTCCCACTGGGATAGTCTACCATTTGATCATACCTGTGTATGAATCTATGCTTCCTGGAAGTCTAATTCGTTTTAGATACTCTGTCAGAGGCATCTTCTGGAATTTAAAACACAGTATGTGATAGTGATGTTCTTCCTTTAGCTTAGCATTATTTTCTTGTGTTGATGGTATAGCTGTGGGCTTTGCTTTATAGGGAAAAAAAAAGAACACATTTTTAAGAGGTTAGGTTAGCTTAATGAGAAAAGCTTGGATTTCTCGAAGTCAAACATTTTAAAATCTTCCCTTCTCAACTTAGGTAGATAAGGCGTGTTATGACTTTGAAAATAGCTACATTAATGACAATATCCAGGTCATAAAAACACTGAAATTTGGAAAATAAACAGCAGATTTAAAGCTTCCCAGTAAATTATCCCAAAGGTGTTAAAAATAGCATATTTTAATTAATTAATTAATTTAAAGTAATCTCTAGGGGCACGTGGGTGGTTCAGTTGGTTAAGCATCTGCCTTTGGTCATGATCCTGATCATCAGGTCATGATCGCAGGGTCTTGGGACTGAGCTGCATGTCAGGCTCCCAGCTCATTGGGGGGCCTGCTTCTCTCTCACTCTTTCTCTGCCTCTCTTCCTGCTTATGTGTACTCTCTCTGTCTCTCTCTATCAAAGGAAAAAGAAAGAAAGAAAGAAAGAAAGAAAGAAAGAAAGAAAGAGAAAGAAAGAAAGAAAGGAAGGAAGAAAGAAATCTCTACACCCAATTTGGCGCTCAAACTCACAACCCCAAGATCAAGATTTGCATACTGTACTGACTGAGCCAGCCAGGCACCCCAAAATTGGGATATTTTAAATACAAGCTAATTCTTACATATTTTGTAGCATAAACAAAGTTAGTCCTTTAGATTTACATTGAAAAGAATTATTACAGATGTACATCATGCCACAGGTTTTAGTTTCATGCCTCTTTAGTCTCACACATATCTTTCAAGTTATGCATAAAGCTCAAAATATTTTTTTAACTTATATTTATCAAAATATAATGACTGATTTATTATAGCTTCTTCTTTTAAAAAAGAAACTATATAATATATAATTATAAATATATTATTATATAAATGTATATAATATATACTATATAGTGTGTATATATATATGTACTATATAATACATAGTTTATTTTAAAAATACCTTTTATCTTATACAGAACTATAAGGAAACCCTCAGCTCCATCTTATATAATTAACAGTTTGATTCTTAACTGCTATCAAACAACCAAATTTTCTTCTATTTTTATCTATACATATAGAAATATTTTTACAAAGATATAATCATAATATATATCATTTTTGTGGTCTGCTTTATTATACTTATTAATTTTTCATAAAGACATTTCTGAAATTACTAGGAAGGTTGATAATTGCCCCACTCTGCCATGTGATTAGCTGATGTTCTTTGCTATGTTGTGTATTAAGGTAGTGTTGTATTTTTATAAGTGCTTTGTATATCAGGAGTATTTTTAAAAGATTTTATTTGCTTATTTGAGAGAGAGAGAGAGAGAGAGAACACATGCCTACAAGCAGGGTGAGTGGGAGAGGGAGAAGCACTCTCGGCTGAGCAGGGAGTCCAATGCAGGGTTTGATCTCAGGACACTGGGATCATGACCTAAGCCGAAGGCAGATGACATTAATCGACTGAACCACCCAGGCACCCCTATCAGGGGTATTCTTAATTGATATTTACAGTAAGACTTGCCATAGCAGATACTGTTGTTGCTTTGCTTGTATACCATGAGCAAAGCAACACCTGGTCTAAAGGTCCTGTGCTCTAGAGGGCTCCCTGTGTCAGTCTCCCTCAGCATTTTTTCTCAGATGGCTTGCTTAAAGTGCTGGAGAGTTAGCAACATGCCCCAACCGTAACCCTTAACTAATGGAAAACAGGAGTTGGTGGAATGATACCCTGGCCACTTTCTCCAAAATACATAAAGAACTTACACAACTCAACACCAAAAAACCAAACAATCCAATTAAAACATGGGCAGAAGACTTGAATAGACAATTTTTCCAAAGAAGACATACAGATGGTCAACAGTCACATGAAAAGATGCTCCACATCACTCAGCATCAGGGAAATAGAAATCAAAACCACAAGGAGATACCACCTCACATCAGTCAACATGGCTAGTATCAAAAAAGACAAGAAATAGCAAGTGTTGGTAAGGCTGTGGAGAAAAAAGAATCCTTGTGCACTGTTGGTGGGAATGTTAATTGGTGCAACCAACTGTGGGAAACAGTGGGGAGGTTTCTCAGGAGAATTTTTAAGTGTGATCCAGTTTTTTAGCTGGATCAAGTCAGAGGGCCCACAGAAGAAGCCCTGTCATTAATACATCTTTATTGTCTTAACTCTTGTCTCCATCTCTCTTGTCTGCTTTCACCTTCCCGGATCACCCTCAATGTAAACTATTTGCACCTAAGTCATTGTCTCAGGGTCTGCTCTTGGCGTTTGTAAAATACATTGTCCCCTTATAACCTCTTTCTTTCCGGTACTTTGAGGTAACAATCCTTACCAGTTTGGGGGCTGGCTTCAGGTGACGATATATCTCCTTCTGCCAACTTTTTCTTGTAAAGCATTGTTCTTTGACGCATCCTTTTCACCAAGTTGTGTAGCTGGGCATCAGCATACTCATTTATAACAGGGGCTCCAAGTGGTTTGCTTTTTGGACTAAATGAGGAAAAAAATGGTGGTAAAGATGGATCCATGCAGAGATATATACAGGGAAGAGATTAAGTTTTTTCACCCTCATTATAGACCCTATGTTATTATCTGCTCCTTTCTGCAACTAAAGAGAAAAATTCAAAAATTAAGTTTGATGGAAATAGTACTGATGGAATACAGATTTGCTAGTGAAATATTAGAATCCACAAATAGTAAATGTCCATTCTTTATAATATTAGATCTTGATGACTAGGATTCTGCTATTAAATTGTATTATTAGAAGAAAGAAAAGAAACTTCACCTGGCATGGTAGGCAGAATTCTAAGATGGCCCCTTGGTATACATATCTTGCATAATTTTGACACAATAAATATGGTGGATTTTACTCTCATAATTAGTTTGTGTTATATGGCTCAGTAGACTTTAAGATAAGAAGTTTATACAAATGAGCCTGATGTAATCAGATAAGCCCTTTAAAAACAGAGAGTTTCTCCAGCTAGTGACAGAGCAGAAAGTCAGAAGTTTGAAGCATAAGGGAGACTTCATTTGAGAGAAATTCTCCATTTTTGGATATGGAGAACAAAGGAGCCCTCTGATAAGATTACATGAAGTCTCTAGGAGCTGAGAGTAATTGATCTCTGGCTAGCTGATAACAAGTAAACAAGAACCTCAGTCCTACAATCACAAGGAATTGAATTATGCAGATTATTTGAATGAACTTGGAAGTGGATTCTTCTCTGGCGCCTGAAGGTGAGCCTGGCCTGGCTGACACCTTGATTTCACCTGTGTGAGTCCTAAAACAGAGCACCCAGAGTCACTCAGACCTTTGATCTACAGAAGTGTGAGGTATTAAATAGACATTAAATCACGAAGTTTGTAATAATTTCTTTCTTTTTTTAAATTAATTTTTTAAAATTTTTTAATAAGCATATAATGTATTTTTAGCCCCAGGGGTACAGGTCTGTGAATCGCCAGGTTTACACACTTCACAGCACTCACCTCAGCACCCCCCCAAAAGTCCATAACCCCACCACCCTCTCCCGACCCCCTTCCCCCCAGCAATCCTCAGTTTGTTCTGTGAGATTAAGAGTCTCTTATGGTTTGTCTGTAATAATTTCTTATGTGGCGATAGAAAAATGAGTATATCTAGTATGCTTTAATCCAATTCCCTTCTAAGAAAACATACAAACAGATTAGTATGAGGTATAATATACCAACTGTTATACTTCATAAGGATCTGAGTTCCCTCACAGGTTTTCCTCAGACTTCTAACTCACTTTCTACCTTTCTTCTGAAGTCTGATACCGTGTCTACACAGGCCCACAGAGGTTCTAATCCATTCTTACTTCCTAACATTCATATCTGCCCTTTCCATCTCACTTCTAAACTGGAACCCATGGGGTTCACATTGGAACCGGTTAAACTGTGGGTTGTATTTTTTAAAAAAATATTTTATTTATTTATTTGACAGAGATCACAAGTAGACAGAGAGGCAGACAGAGAGAGAGAGACAGAGGAGGAAGCAGGCTCCCCGCTGAGCAGAGAGCCCGATTCGGGGCTCTATCCCAGGACCCCGGGATCATGACCTGAGCTGAAGGCAGAGGCTTTAACCCACTGAGCCACCTAGGTGTCCCTGTGGGTTGTATTTAAAGAGGACCTTAATATGAGCCCCTCTCCACTAGTCTCCATTCTCTACCCGGAAGAGATTCCCACACCATTAGTGTGTCTCTCCTCCCTTCTTATTATAGTATAATTTATGCTCTTTTAAAAGTTCTGCTTCATCATTGAAAGTCTTCAAGCATGTCACACTAAGAGCTTTATAAGCGTTCTCAAGAATGGTGAAGACTGAGATGCAATGGAAGAAAAATCCAATATATTTTTGAAAATATAGAAGTAGGAAGACATTAGGTCTTCAAAACTGGAAAATTTTTTTCTGATTAAGAAATGTCATATATATATCATTTTACTGATTTCTTCTTAAACTCTTAGCATGCCTAGGAGTTTACTCATCCATCAAGCGGATATTGAGGTTTTTACCTTATATACTGGAATAAAAAGATGAGTTAGATGGAGACTAACCCTATGGATGCTCATAGTTTAATGTGATGTTATGTGACTAGAACAGAATGTGTACATTCAGGAAGCCAGGTAGCAGGGATGGTGGAAGTGGCAGTATGGGAAGGTGAGTGGAGTCAGGTTATGACGTTTCTGTATGATCTATTTATGAGTTTGGTCATTAACCTGTAAGGTAATGGGAGCCAATGCTGAGTATTGAGCAAATGAAGGGTATGAGAAGATATTTTTGGAGATGTAGCAATAGGGGCAGAGTTGAAGAGGAACAGTGTAAATACATGAAAACAAGGAAAAAACAAGGAAAGAGTTGAATGGATTAAGAACTGATAAGGGAAAAGGAGAGAGACTAAAGAAATAATTTAGAGGCAGAAATGAAAGGAGTTGAACTTTCTGGGTCTTTTGAATAAATCCAAATAAGGAATCAAGAATAATTTCTAAGTTTCTATTACTAGAGTCTAGATTTATGAAGATGACATTAATGTAAAAAGGAACTTAGAAAGGAGATGTTTGTATATAGTGGGTATGTTGAAAAATGACTTTTTTGTGTGTATATATTTAATTCAAAGCATTTGTAGGACATTGTGTGATAGGACCTTGAATGTGCTACTGAGGAGATATTTGGAAATCCAATTCTTACAACAAAACCTTGGTGGTCATCAATGTATATGGGATGCTTGAAGAGATGAATGTAGATGGCATCATCATAGACTGAAGTTCTCAAGGTCAGTAACTGTGTGTGTTTACGTTATACTCTCCAAGACCTAGGACAAGATAGGCTTTAATAAATCTTTATTGAATAAGTAAACCCACTACCTCCAACCTTTTGTTTGACCTTATGTGATGTGCCTCAGTGCACTAAAAAAATCTATAAGAAGTGAAGTTGAGAGCTGGTGGATTATTAACTGAAAAGTCGGATATTCAAACTGTTAAAATGTCTAACTCAAGCCTTAAGATCTAAGAAGCATGTTTTTTTCTTTTCCTGAATCATCGATAAGCCCTAATTGACCATATAATTGCCATTTAATCACACTAGTTTTTATTGTGCAAACCTACCTCATGATTAAAATGCTGAAAATTATATTAGAAAGCATGCCTGCATTTTAAATGCATAGCTGTATTTCAACAGCTATATATTTTTCTTTTGTATTAGCTGAGCATTAATATGTCAATTTATTTCATCTTTTTCCCCCCAGCTTCTCATATAGAGTAAACTCTGTCCATCTTCTCCCTTACCTACATATACACAGAAGATATGAATGTATTTTTTCTTGAGGTAATTTTGTGACTGGATGAAAAAAGGCAAAAAAAAAGAAGAAACTTGTATTTTCATGAGATAAAAAAAACAAATGGGGGTAGAAGAGAGAAGCAATGGCTATGCCTTATGTAACTATGCTTCATTTGACTGATATTTGATATTTCTTATTCATATTACTAACTGTAATTTTTGAAGGATTATTCCTCATAATTCCTTGATGAACCATATTTTACGTAAATGTGCAAACATTTTATAAATTTTGGTAAAGAAAAATAGAAGAAAAATCTTACTGAAACTATTATTGAGATGAGTGAGGCTTTTAAAATTTGTTTATGTATCTATGGAAGAATAAAAAATTAGAATGATATTTGTTCTTTTAAGTTTTTTGATGAGTATAGAGAACACTCATTTAAAAAAAGAGCTGATAAAAAATAATATCACGGTAGTCCTCATTTCTTGAAATTCAATTAGAAAAAAAGAAATTCAATTAGAGATATAGACCAAAAAAATTACATATTTGACAATTGTTCTTGGGTTGCAGGGGCAAATACTCATAGTAATATTGGGATGGGTTAGAAGTAGGTCTGTCTTTTGCAAAACACGAGAAAATCCATTGTGAAAGGGGAGATAGGAAAGGGAAACTTGTGGTCTGTGAGTGTATTTGGGATATCAGTTTTAAGAAAGAATACCTAAGTAAGATGTGGATCTTGAAATTGATTCTTTTAAAACTATCTGTGTTTTTTAAGACTCTTGGATAGTTTTCATGTACACTCAGTGATACATGTGCTCTAGCTTAAACTTGTTGCTTTAGTATAATACAAAGGGATGACTTCTTTTGATGAGGTAAAATGGATGGTTGTAGTCAGGGATGATTTCACAAAGAAAGATGTGGCACTTTGATAATACAAAGTTAAAGTTATTTTTCAAATAAAGTTAATTAAATTTGAAAATATAAAAATTTGAAAATATTCAAGTTAAAAGATACAGCTGGAGAAAAAGTGTATCAGTTGCTGCTCTATGGAGTGTAATAAAGACTCAAACATTTTAACATAAAATCGCAAATCATCCATGATTTGGTTTGAAAGGTTAGTTGAGACCAATGGAGAAGCAGAGTAAGATTCTAAGCAGGAGAGGGACAGTATTAGCTATATTAAGAAAAAATAATGGAAGAAAGAAAGATTATTAGTTGTGGTATGGAAGAAGTCTGACTTGAAGAAAGGAGAGAGCTGAGTTAAAATATATGGGTTAATATAACAGTGGAAATTTCAAGTTTGAATAGGGACTACACTGAATGGTGTTCTGCCAAAATTCATTTCCAACTGGAGCCTCAGATTGTGACCTTATTTGAAAATAAGGTCTTTACAAATGTAACTAAGTTAAGATGAAGTCATACTGCAGTTGGGTGGGCCCTTAACCCAATGACTGGTATCTTTTTTTAAGAAATATTTTTATTTATTTATTTGATAGAGAGTGAGAGAGATAGAGAGAGAGTGCATGAGCTGGGCAGAGAGGGGCAGTGAAAGGGGGAGAAGCAGGCTCCCTGCTGAACAGGGAGACTGATGCAGGACTCTATCCCAGGACCCTGGGATCGTGACCTGAGCCAAAGGCAGCTGCTCAACTGACTGAGCCACCCAGGTGCCCCTGACAGCTGGTGTCTTTACAGAAGACCAAGCAAAGGCAGGGAGGAGACACACAGGGAGAACACCATGTGACAGTGGAGGCAGAGATTGGGGTGATGGATCACAAATCAAGGAACACCAAGGATTGCTGGCAACCAGCAAAGCTAGGAGAAGGGTGTGGAACAGTTTCTCCCTCAGACTTTCAGAAGGACAAAATTCGCCACCTGAATTTCTATAGGCTTGTATAGGCTTGTAGCCTAGAGAACTATGAGGGGATAAACTTCTGTTGTTTCAAGCCACTCAGTTTATGGCAATTTGTTGTGGCAACCCTTGAAGTTAGCAAAGTGGGCGACTGTGTAGTTGCATGGGCAACTTGAATGGAGGTCTATGTTGTAAGATAACTACAAATTCGTTCAATTTGGTATATGTCTGTGGATGAACAAATTCTTTTGAAATACATTCTGTATGCAGGTAGTTGAGAATCTGGGTTTGGAATTCAGCAGTGAGAACTGAGCTGGATGGAGATGTTGAATGAGGGATCACCTTTTTAGAGGCGATGGCAGAAATTATACAGTGAATCCGATTACTGGTAAGAGCCTGCATAGAACAAGAAAAGACTGGCAGGTCAAACCTTGTAATTTGCTGACATTTAAGGAGTAGCATAAGATAGGGAACTGGGAAGTAGCAATTAGAGAGGTAGATCTGAGAGAGAAAAATGTCACAAAAATCAGGGAAGCTGAGAGTTTGGAAACGGAGGTCAGTGGTATCTCATGCTGCACAGAAACTGCAAATTTTGTCATTTTTGCCTTCATAAGTATATTGTAAAGGTGCACAGACTCTGCCTTTGTTCACGAAGTGGTACTTTACATTTCCATTCATTATTTCCTAAGCTCAGTTAAAAGTGGTATTTATTCCTTCTAGTAAAATCTTGAATAAACTTAGGCTTTTGCAAACTTAACCGAATTCTTAATGCTTAATTAAGATTTAAATTCACTTTTCAGTGACTTAAGTCTTTAAAAATTCCAGTTGATCAAAGTCCTTTAAAACCATCATTCATGGCAAAGAATATTATATTCCAATTTGGGAAGATATGGGAGAAGAGAGGAGCGGGTCTTTTTTCTTTTGTTGTGTTTTCTCAATAATTAATGATAAATTCAGATAGTTCTCAAAAGTTACATTTGAAGAAAAGAAACTTGCTCTGAATAATGACATTTTTATAGGAGTAAATTTTGGAATGAAAATCCCTGAACTTAGTATAAAATTCTGATTATTACTAATGTATCTTGTGGTTGACCATAAAACCTACAAATTTTAAGCAAATTTGGGCTAGTATAGTTATGACTCAACCAAGTCTTACTTGGCTCCTTTCTCATATTCACCTCTAAATACTATGAAGATTTTGAGTTGTTTATCACATTTCACTTGTGCATATGGTATTGTTTGTACACATTAGTTTCTACATATGGAAATGTACATATGGATGTTATGATGCACAATTTCCTAAACCAAATTCTTGATCTGTCTAGAATAGGCTACAATACATTTGTGACTCCAGAGTTTATTTCTAAATCCTTGCCAGCAGTCCACTCTCTAGATCTTTTCCTCTGTTAATCTCTAAGTACTGGAGGTTGTGTCCGAGATATTTATTTTTACTGTTAGTGAATCTCATTGTAATGGCCCATAAATATAGTGGTGCCTAACTTCGTTAACAGTTAAACAACATTTTAAGACTAAAGTAACAAAACGGTCATAAAAATATTATCACATGGTTTATACATTTATATCCATAAGACTCATACGTACACATGTATGCATACACATCAACATACACATGCACCAACATGCCTAATAGCAATCCTTCCCAAATCTTAAACCATTAGGAAGGAGAATGAATACACATATCAATACATGCCTAAAATAATCATAATACTTGCATGCTTCATATTAATAAACATGTTAAATTCTCTAATGATTTCAGGTATTTTTTGAGAGTAAAATGAGAAACAACTATGTTTTTATCATTTTTTTCACATAATAGCAGCCTGAAAAAGTCAAATAATGTGCTCATAAATGTTCCTGAAAAATGGTGCCTTGGGAAAGTTCTACGGTGCATTTTGAATGCCTCATTCATGCATTTAATGGATATTTATTGTGCACTTACTTTGCTTCAGGAAAGATGACATGTCCTATATTGACTTTAAAGATTCTTTAAAATATTTTTTTCTTCTGAATAAATTTCTGGGGTTTTAAATTTTTATTTATTTATTTATTTTTTAAAAAAGATTTTATTTATTTATTTGACAGAGAGAGATCACAAGTAGGCAGGGTGCGGGGGGCGGGGAGGCAGGCCCCCTGCCGAGCAGAGAGCCCGATGTGGGACTTGATCCCAGGACCCTGAGATCATGACCTGAGCCAAAGGCAGAGGCTTAACCCACTGAGCCACCCAGGCGCTCTGGGGTTTTTTAAATTAAAAACTGATTGATTAGAAGGTACCATGGACTGAATTGTGTTCCCCTCTAAATTCATACTTTGATGCCCTATTCCCCATTGACTGTATTTGGAGATAGGGTCTTTAGAAAGGTAATTAATGGGGTCATAAGGTTGGGCCCTAATCCAACAGGACTGGTGTCCTTAAAAGAAAAAGAGGGCTCTCTCTGCGTGCACAGAAGAAAGGCACGTAAAGACACAGGGAGAGGGTAGCCATCTATAAGCCAGGAAGAGAGGTCTTACCAGAAACTGTGACAGCACTTTGATCTCCAGCCTGCGGAACTGTGAGAAAATAAATTTCAGTTTTTTAAGTCATTCAGTCTGTGGATTTTGTTATGGCAGCCTGAGCAGACTATCCCAGAATGCACACATGTCTAGAAAAAAAGGAGTAACGCTATTTTAGAAGCAGATGAAAAATTAAATCAAGATAATAGGCTGAAAGCCATAAATGTCTAGAAATGACAAAAGAAAAGATTTAAAACATCCACAATAGTGGAAAACAAATAGGAAAGTGCTAGCTAGAAAACAAGAAATTTGAAAAAAATTTTTTTTTTTTAAAGATTTTATTTATTTATTTGAGAGAGAGGCAGTGAGAGAGCATGAGCGAGGAGAAGGTCAGAGGGAGAAGCAGACTCCCCGTGGAGCTGGGAGCCTGATGCGGGACTCGATCCCGGGGCTCCGGGATCATGACCTGAGCCGAAGGCAGTCGTCCAACCAACTGAGCCACCCAGGCGTCCCTGAAAAGTTTTTTAAAGACAAAAAGCACATGGGTTCAGATGTTAACTCATTTAATTCTCACAAATTATGATGTGCACAACACTGCTGTTAACAATGAAGAAAAACACTGCCCAGAGATATTTGTTGCAAAGTAAGAGACTTTCTGGAAGTGTTCTACATTTTGGGGGTTGACTTAAGGGGTCAGAAGGGGCCACTGTCAATCATTAAGATGATTACACAAGGAACAACATTCAGAGTAATGAAGTTGGTTGCTTTCTTTCACCCCAACCTTCACCAAGTGGATAGAAGCAGAAGTCACTGCCTCTAGGATGTAGCAGTGAGATGGGATTTGGGCTTGAAAAGCTGAGCTGGATCCCAGGTGAATGGCAAGAATAAGAAGACCTGGGGGACTCTGTCCAGAAGATGAGTTAGTGGTACAATTCTTGGCAATGTGTTCTTTCCCACAATCACTGTAGAAAGAATATTGTACATGGAACAGAATCTATAGCAATGGTTTACCACATGGTGGAGTGAGGTAAAGATGTAGAATAAGAGAGGGTTGAGTGGGAATGATTTTCTCTAGGTGCAGGCAGTAAAGGGATGGTATTGGCTATATCCAATTTAGTAAAAGCTAGAAGTGACTGAAAGTTAGTTTTTTTTTTATTATCACTATATGCTGATAATCCTAAACAATGTTGATAATAAAATACTTCTATCTCCAAGGTAGACCCTTCCAATTGTTCCCTTTTTGTACACTACTGATCTACAAAGGTTATGGGGAATTTTAAGTACAAATATGATAACATAAGCCAAGAATTACCAAACAATTGTGCAAAATCAACTTTGTCAGAAGCACTAAAGTAAACAAATGAAAAACTAATATGAGAGGAAACAAATGTAACAGATAATAATTACAAATAGAGATAAGAGGAGCGCTTGGCCTAAACCCAGCAGGATAAGAGAAATAATAAAGATCAGAGCAGAAATCAATGAAATAGAAACCAAAAATAACAGTAGAACAAATCAACAAAACTAGGAGCTAGTTCTTTGAAAGAATTAATAAGATTGATAAATCCCTGGCCAGACTTATCAAAAAGAAAAGAGAAAGGACCCAAATAAAGAAAATCATGAATGAAAGAGGAGAGATCACAACCAACACCAAAGAAATACAAACAATTATAAGAATATATTATGAGCAACTATACGTCAGCAAGTTTGACAATCTGGAAGAAATGGATGCATTCCTAGAGACATATAAACTACCACACCTGAACCAGGAAGAAATAGAAAACCTGAACAGACCCATAACCAGTAAGGAGATTGAAGCAGTCATCAAAAATCTCCCAATAAACAAGAGCCCAGGGCCAGACAGCTTCCCAGGGAAATTCTACCAAACATTTAAAGAAGAATTAATTCCTATTCTCCTGAAACTGTTCCAAAAAATAGAAATGGAAGGAAAACTTTCAAACTCATTTCATGAGCCAGCATCACCTTGATCCCAAAACCAGACAAAGGCCCCATCAGAAAAGAGAATTACAGACCAATATCCTTGATGAACACAGATATGAAAATTCTCACCAAAATCCTAGCCAATAGGATCCAACAGTACATTAAAAGGATTATTCACCACGACCAAGTGGGATTTATTCCAGGGCTGCAAGGTTGGTTCAACATCCACAAATCAATCAATGTGATACAACACATTAATAAAAGAAAGAACAAGAACCACATGATACTCTCAATAGATGCTGAAAAAGCATTTGACAACATACAGCATCCTTTCTTGATCAAAACTCTTCAAAGTGTAGGGATAGAAGATACATACCTCAATATCATCAAAGCCATCTATGAAAAATCCACAGCGAATATCATTCTCAGTGGAAAAAAACTGAGAGCTTTTCCATTAAGGTCAGGAACATGGCAGGGATGTCTACTATCACCACTGCTATTCAACATAGTACTAGAAGTCCTAGCCTCAGCAATCAGACAACAAAAAGAAATTAAAGGCATCCAAATCGGCAAAGAAGAAGTCAAACTATCACTCTTTGCAGATGATATGATACTTTATGTGGAAAACCCAAAAGACTCCACTCCAAATCTGCTAGAACTTGTAGAGGAATTCAGTAAAGTGTCAGGATATAAAATAAATGCACAGAAATCAGTTGCATTTCTTTACACCAACAACAAGACAGAAGAAAGAGAAATTAAGGAGTCCATCCCATTTACAATTGCACCCCAAATCATAAGATACCTAGGAATAAACCTAACCAAAGAGGCTAAAAATCTATACTCAGAAAACTATAAAGTACTCATGAAAGAAATTGAGGAAGACACAAAGAAATGGAAAAATGTTCCATGCTCCTGGATTGGAAGAACAAATACTGTGAAAATGTCTATGCTACCTAAAGCAATATACATGTTTAATGCAGTCCCTATCAAAATCCCATCCATTTTTTTCAAAGAAATGGAACAAATAATCCTAAAATGTATATGGAACCAGAAAAGACCTCGAATAGCCAAAGGAATATTGAAAAAGAAAGCTGAAGTTGGTGGCATCACAATTCCAGACTTCAAGCTCTATTACAAAGCTGTCATCATCAAGACAGTATGGTACTGGCACAAAAACAGACACATAGATCAATGGAACAGAATAGAGAGCCCAGAAATAGACCCTCAACTCTATGGTCAACTAATCTTCCACAAAGCAGGAAAGAATGTCCAATGGAAAAAAGATAGCCTCTTCAACAAATGGTGTTGGGGAAATTGGACAGCCACATGCAGAAAAAAGAAACTGGACCATTTCCTTATACCACACATGAAAACAGACTCAAAATGGATGAAGGACCTCAATGTGAGAAAGGAATACATCAAAATCCTTGAGGAGAACACAGGCAGCAACCTTTTCAACCTCAGCCGCAACTTCTTCCTAGGAACATTGCCAAAGGCAAGGGAAGGAAGGGGAACAATGAACTTTTGGGACTGCATCAAGATGAAAAGCTTTTGCACAGCAAAGGAAACAGTTAACAAAACCAAAAGACAACTGACAGAATGGGAAAAGATATTTGCAAACGACATATCAGATGAAGGACTAGTATCTAAAATCTATAAAGAGCTTAGCAGACTCAACACCCAAAAAACAAATAATCCAATTAAGAAAAGGGCAGAGGACATGAAAAGACATTTCTGCAAAGAAGACATCCAGATGGCCAACAGACACATGAAAAAGTGCTCCACATCACTCGGCATCAGGGAAATACAAATCAAAAATGATGAGATGAGATATGATGAGATACCACCTCACACCAGTCAGAATGGCTAAAATTAACAAGTCAGGAAACGATAGATGCTGGCGGGGATGTGGAGAAAGGGGAACTCTCCTTCACTGTTGATGGGAATGCAAGCTGGTGCAAACGCTCTGGAAAACAGCATGGAGGTTCCTCAAAAAGTTGAAAATAGAGCTACCCCACGACCCAGCAATTGCACTACTGGGTATTTACCCTAAAGATACAAATGTAGTGATCTGAAGGGGCATGTGCACCCGAATGTTTATAGCTGCAATGTCCACAATAGCCAAACTAGGGAAAGAATCTAGATGTCCATCAACAGATGAATGGATAAAGAAGATGGGATACACACACACACACACACACACACACACACACACACACAATGGAATACTATGCAGTCATCAAAAGAAATGAAATCTTGCCATTTGTGATGATGTGGGTGGGACTAGAGGGTATTATGCTGAGTGAAATAAGTCAATCAGAGAAAGACAATTATCATATGATCTCCCTGATATGAGGAAGTTGAGAGGCAATGTGGGGATTTGGGGGGATAGGAAAGGAATAAATGAAACAGGATGGGATCAGGAGGGAGACAAACTATAAGAGACTCTTAATCTCACAAAACAAACTGAGAGTTATCGGGGGGTGGGGGGTAGAAGGAGGGTGGTGGAGTTATGGACATTGGGAAGGTATGTGCTATGGTGAGTGCTGTGAAGTGTGTAAATCTGGTGATTCAAAGACCTGTACCCCTGGGGCTAATAATACCTTATATGTTAATAAAAAAAAAAAAAAGAGGAGCACTTGAGTGGTTCAGTTGGTTAAGCATCTGCCTTAATCTCTGGTCATGATCTTGGATCCTGTATGGATTCCCTGCTCTGTGAGGATCCCGCTTCTCCCTCTTCCTCTGCCCCACCCCCAGCACTCGTGTACTCTCTCCCTCTCTCTCTTTCCTTCTCAAATAAATAAAATCTTTCAAAAAAAATGGAGATAAGAGAAGATATGTATTTTACCAGATATTTAGTCAGAATAGGTTATTTTGAAAGAGAACCAATTAGAAACTTGGAGATAAAGAGTTTGTCCAGCCTCCCCCACAAAAAGCAATGAAAACAGAGAAAGATATTATAGAGAAACCTCTTTTCACAACTGAGGAAATATGCAAGTCTTCAGATTAAAAAAGGTCACCAAATGCCAGTGAAACAAAAAAGAGAAAACACAAAGACCAAACCATTATAAATCTCAGAACACTAAAATTAAAGTGAAAAGTGTTGAGATCTTCTAGAGGTGGGAAAAAAATCCCTATAAATACAGAAGCATTAGACTGGCATCAGATTTCTCTTTGGAACCACTGGATACTAGAAGCTAATAAAACAACATCTCAAAATTTCTTTTTTTTTTTTTAAAGATTTAAAAAAAAAGTTTTATTTATTTGACAGACGGAGATCACAAGTAGGCAGAGAAGCAGGCAGAGAGAGAGGAGGAAGCAGGCTTCCTGCTGAGTAGAGCCCGATGTGGGGCTCAATCCCAGAACCCCGGGATCATGACCCGAGCAGAAGGCAGAGGCTTTAACCCACTGAGCCACCCAGGAGCCCCTACACCTCCAAATTTCTAAGGGAAAATAAATTTTCAGTATGAACTCCATACTGCCAAACCCTATACAAAATCAGCTTTTTGATATACTCTGGGAGACTTTACCTTCCAAGTATAACCCTGTCTGGCTTGGCGAGCAATAAATTCAATTTTTGTGTCAGATATTGCATGGTGGCCTCTTCCTTTGACAGTAGAAATAGAATTGAAAAGGTAAAATGGTTAAAAAGAGGAAGAATATGAAGGAGTTTGGATTTTAGTTAGTAGAAGATGTATATTTATGGCAAAATCTCTGTTGAGAAATTCAGTTTAGGTCTTGAGGCTAAAGTAGATGCTAAAATCTTGCCCCAAATCTAAGTTTGGGAACCACATGCCGAAGATAAATACTCTATTTGGTAGATAAGACTGTGGGTTTATTTACCCACCTACCTTGAGTGGAACTCTTCCCTAAGAAGCAATCTATGTCCAGATGGGTTTATTACATAGAAGAGGAAAAACACCCAGAGAAAAGATTAGGGTCTGGTTTCTTGCCTTTAAGGCACAGGAATCCCAATCACTACTAAGCATACCATAGCAGATCAATGTCTTGGTTTCTGACTAGATTGGCAATTTCTCCTGCTATGAGAAAATTAGGAATGAAAGAGTGGATAGCAAGAAGCAGATGTGACAAGGGGGATGTGGAACTACTTCAATACCTCCAAACAAATGCCAGTTACCCTGAGGCAGATTTGTCATTGCCTTGGCAGCGGTATGTGTGGCTGTGGCCTGGAGACAGAATAATTGGTTTCTTTTAAAGAGATGCCAGTGATGTACATAGAAAGTACTTGGCAGGAAGGGATTCCATTTGGGTTAATTCGATAATTTAAACGTGAAGAGAAATAATTTGTAGGAAGAGGGAAACCTAGCGAATCATGCAAGAGTTGATGAAGCGAAATCACAGGACATCCTCAGAGAAACCAGATATAGTAAGCAAGTCAGACTAGGAAAGGGAGAAGTCAGAGTGCTAATCATCAGCACATAGAGTTAGGTCACAATTCTGCACAAGGGGTACAAGACTGCAGAATAGAAGTCTCTATTTTGGTGGCTGTATGTGGTTGTGGTTAGCTCTTAGCGTCCCAGAGCACCAGGTTCCCAGTCCCTGCCCATCTAGAAGTTAGGAGGTTCAGTGTCTGACAGGGCAAAGTTCTTGGGTAGATTCCTCCTTAAGAGTGAGTGAGTAGTAAATGGTTAGCAGGAATACATTTCCTTGATTGGAAAATATATGCATAACTTCTTTTCTCTGAAAGCAGAGAGACATCATATGTATTCCAGGTGCACAATTAACAGTACCTAATAAAGAAATAATAACAAATGAATATTCAGTTTGATGTTGATATAAAGGAGAGGACAGTGCATACATTTAAGGGATATTCTGAGTGCCAAATTCACAGCTTCTTTTCCTTCTTAATGCTGGGAAGAGACATCAAATTGATCTGAAGCACTGAAGAGCCAAACTAAACATGTTCAAGAAGGTGGCGAGGAATGTGGATGAAACTTAAGTAATTTTGACTTTTAAACTAATAAATGAAGGGATAAAATGTCTATTAGTAGTAGGTTAGTTAAAGGAAGATGAAATTATAAGTTGCTGATAACTGCTGAAACTCAGTGGGAGAACAGTGCTAGTAGCTTGGCTCTACATTGGGACTTTCCTTATGATGTAAGAAGACTTTAATAGCATTCCTGCTCAGTTAGTAATTACATTTTCATAAAGAAATTTGTACTGACTGGGACACTGCCATAGTTTTGATTGCTGTCAGTTATCTACTGCTGGGGACAGACCTGTAGAACATTCATGTCATCATTAAAAACACACCAACTGATTTTTGACAAAAGTACAAAAGCACTTCAAAGGAGAAAGGATAGCCCTTTTGACAAATGGTGCTCGAGCAACTGGACATCTAAGGCAAAAAAGTGAACTTCAACTTAAATCTCAGACTTTACACAAAAATATACTCAAAATGGATCATAAGGTTAAGTATAAAACATAAAATTAGAAAACTTTTTAGAAAAAGTAGAAGATACTTCTCTGGATCTGGGGCTAGGCAAAGAGTTCTTAAATTTGACACCAAGAACATAACCTACAAAAGGAAAAACAGAAAATTTCACCTATTCAAAATTAAAAACTTATACTCTTATTAGGAAGATGAAAAGATAAGCAATACCATGGTAGAAAATATTTTCAAACAACATATCCAACAAAAATCTAGTATCTAGAATATATAAATGACACTAAAAGATGACAGCAAAAAATAAAAATAATTTGGGGCATCTGGGTGACTCATTTGGTTGAGCATCCAACTCTGGTTTTGGCACAGGTCATGGTCTCAGGGTTGTGAGATTGAGCCCCACATCAGGCTCCAAACTCAGCAGGGAGTCTGCTTAAAGATTCTCTCCCTCTGCCCCTCTCCCAGCTTACGTGCAAGTGTGTGCCTGCTCACTCTCTCTTTCTCTGTCTGTAAATTAAGTAAATATATTTAAAAAAAATTTTTGTTTACAAAGTAAGTAAAAACATGAATAGTCATTTCATTGAAGAGGATACACAAATGGCAAATAAACACATGAAAAGATGTATGGTGTCATTGACCATTAGGAAATGCTAATTAAAACCATAATGACATATCAACATACACCAATCAGAATGGTTAAAATAAAAAAAGGTGACCTCACCAAATGCTGACAAGGATATGGAGAAACTGGATCACTCATACTTTGCTGGTGAGGATGTAAAATAGTACAGTCACTCTGGAAAACAGTTTGACAGTTTCTTTCTTTCTTTTTTTTTTTTTTTAAGATTTTATTTACTTATTTGACAGACAGAGATCACATGTAGGCAGAGAGGCAGGCAGAGAGAGAGGAGGAAGAAGGCCCCTGCTGAGCAGAGAGCCCGATGCGGGGCTCGATCCCAGGACCCTAAGATCATGACCTGAGCCGAAGGCAGAGGCTTAACCCACTGAGCCACCCAGGTGCCCCAGTTTGATAGTTTCTTATAAAACTAAACATACAATTACTTGATCCAATTATCATATGATATGTTAGACATTTATCCCAGAGAAGTAAAAACTTGTGCTCACACAAAAACCTTTTCACAGATGTTTATAGCAGCTTTATGTGTAAAAATCCAATACTGGAAACAACTCAGATGTCCTTCAATGACTGAATGGCTGAACTCAGTTCAGCCATATAATGGACTACTACTCAGAAAAAAGGAATGAATTACTGAAGCACACAACAACTTGAATGACTCACTAGGAGATTATACTTATTAAAAGCCAATATCTAAAGGTTAAATACCATTTATGATTCCATTTATATAATGTCCTTGAAATGACAACATTATAGATATGGAGACACGTGAGTGATTGTCAGGAGGAAGGGAGGTGACAGGGTAGGGATAGGGAATGAGACGCATGTGGTTATAAAAGGGCAAATTCTTTCCAGGAGAAATCCTTGATGGAAATGTTTTGTATCTTGAAAGTGGTGATATGAATTTACACACACAATAACGTCACATAAAACACACAAATCCACAAATGGATACAAGTGAAACTGGAGAAATCTAAATAATACCAGTGGATTATCTCTGTTAATATCCTTTGTAACACTGTACTAGTATCTTATAAGATATTACCATTGGTTAAAGGGTACAGGGGAGATTTCTATATAATTTCTTACAACTATGTATAAATCTACAAGAACCCCAAATTAAAAAAAAAAAAAAGAACAACCAACCATCATTAACCTGAAAAACACCATCTACCTGCTTAGTTAAGTTCAGCATACTTGGGTAGAAACTTGGAGTTTTATAACCTTGCTACTCAAAAGAGTGGTCTGCTGACCTGTAGTATCAGCATCTTCTGAGATTGTCAGAAAGGCAAAATATCAGGACCTGTCCCTGAACTTTTAAAACAGAATCTGCCTTTTGACAAGTTTTTCAGATCTTGTATGCACATTAAGGTAAGAGAAACATTGTTCCATTAATAGTAGTCTTTCAAGCTTAAATCTGTAAAATGTTGGTAGGAGCCTCAATTTTCCTTGGCTCAGGTACCTTTTTTCTCTTCTTGAGGCAGAAAGTCCTCACTTTTCTTGAATGTTAGCAGTGTCAATATCACACATGATTCCTACAAAACTCAATGAGATGGGTTTTATTATATATCTTTTCAGATGAACTAAAGCCCAGCCTCTCTGACTGAGAAGGCATGCATGAAAATAGGTGATAGGTTATAAACAAATTATGACAAAGCTATAGAAGAGAAAACTGGAAATAATTAGAACTCAATGTTTTGAGTTTTGTATTTTGATTTTAAAAAGCCAAACTAGTCTGACAGTGAATATCTTTTCCTAAAAAGTAGAGAATATTTAAGATATATGGAACACAACTGAGTGAGAATCTATTCATTCAGGTCCTACTTTAGCAATACATGCTGGAAGGTGAATTTGTTAAAATTGAATGACAGTGACTTAAACTTAGTTTGCTTACATGCAAGGTAACGCTAATATTTTGCATAGGATAAAATTATGATAAAAGATGGAAAAACACTTGAGTCTTCAAGAGGAAAATGTGGAAAACCAAGAACACCATATGGTACTATAACATAAATTTTCAAGCCTTTTCAGAGAGGCAGGGCACTCTCCTGATGAACATTATCATCAAATTTTACAGTTAAAATTACTTACCATGTCTTGTGCACATAATTTGTATAGTCTGTCACATACTGTATTACACTGAATATTCAATTCGAATAACCTAGTTTCTGAAGGGCATAACAGCACATAGCGGTAAAACTTACTCATAAATCATATGGGCATGGTTGAAGAAGCTCAGTATTTGATCTTTTGTAGTCAGTACAGATTTTGAATGTGCATCACAGATTTTTATGTAAACCAGGGACATCAATAGTCATACAAATTTGCACTTACAACTTGATTTCTGTTAGTGAATGTGACAGAATCATCCTATTGACAAGCAAACTGCAAAAGTAAAGTAAAAGACAATATAGCTTAAAAATATTGCAGGCATTCTATGGCTTTGCTCTTTTTAATTTGATATTTGAGAAGAGGTAATTGCTAGAAGAATTATGTATTTATCCTCTTGGAAACAGAAATTTATGTTTGGCTTTCTAGCAAGAGCCTGAACTCAGGGTGTCCTGCAATTAATAAGTGGCTGGAATTATTATGGTTCCTGCCATGTTACCTGGAACACTAGGTTCTTAAATTTGTTACTCAGGTGATATTTTCCATAAAGCCTTTAAGTTAAGCATGGTGACTCTAGAAGCAAAAGAATATACCGCGTTGCTGGAGATAGGCATATTTTTGTTATACTCATGAACGGTAGATATTTTCATTTACTTGTATGTAGGGGAAATTCAAGTTTTGTGGGGCTAGAAACTTTTGTAACTTACAGGGCTCTTTTTAAATTTTTTTTTTATTTCATTTCTTTTCAGCGTAACAGAATCCATAGTTTTACAACACACCCAGTGCTCCATGCAATGCGTGCCCTCCCTAATACCCACCACCTGGATCCCCCAACCTCCCACCCCCCACCCCTTCAAAACCCTCAGGTTGTTTTTCAGAGTCCATAGTCTCTCATGG